>JAVTVY010005470.1:0-41297 GCA_036873755.1 Hanleya hanleyi | reverse complement strand
AGAAAGATAGGAAACGCGATTAAACACAAGAAAATGTGGCTATTTCTTTAAACTAATTCGAAAATAATGACTTTGTGGAACAAAATTGATCAAAAATGTAGTGTTTTTTTGCAGTAAAATTTGGAAATTGAAGAAATGTGGTTACTATTTAACTCACGAATAAAGTTGAATCATCTCTCCGTTGAGGTCAAACAAGAATGACCTAGTTGAAGTTGTTGGAAAATAGAATGCTACACGTGGTTAAGCAAACTGAATTGTTCGGGAAAATGGCGATTCACATTTCTTCCTGTTCAGGTGGACTTTTTCCGGCCTCGATGCATTAACCCTTCACAAAAAACTGAACACCTGTCGATCAAAGTCCGTCTGAAAAGACAGTCATTCAACACGTTGTTGTTGTTACGTGTTGTTGTTGTTGTTGGCACATGGCCGTGAGGGTTAATCTCATTCATGTACAGACGTTTACACTGACCCATTTTCATTGACAAACACTTTCAGACCATGCGATCGGAATGCCGAACCATTCAGATATGAGGGCTACTCACCAAAATTTACTATAATACCATCTTTGTTGTCTAAATTTGATTTAAATTAGACGGATCCTCTGTTTTCCTTCAGTTTCAGCACACCTTCATATCTCGCGCGATTTCACGTGAAACAGGAGGGCAGGATATTAGCAGTGATTAGAGTATGGCTGTTCGAAAGTAGATCTCTAGAGAGGTCAACAGAAACTCTGTGTTCTTTCGAAACTGTCGAAATGAATATGTTGGATGCTAAATATCACCATATTTCGCTCAATTATTATGCTTCTTTGATGTTCATACATGATATTGACGATAATTCGCACATGCCTATATGGGCGTATGAATATTATTGAGATGTGATGGGTCACCTTGTTTGCAAAAGAAGGCATGGTTTGACACATATCGGAGTGTCTGGGATGAAAGCGCTAAATTCGATCTCTATTTAAACAGATGGGCTGAAAAGTACGTATCTTACTGTGTATTTGTGGAAAATTTGAAATTGATATCTGCTATAGTTTATTTCGTATAGAATTATCTTTATTTCGTTGTCACGTCGGGAGCAAAATGGTGAGATTTCAGGGGCCATTTGTGATGACATGCAGAGTCGAGAATGGATGTACGGCCACGTGCTCCAGGCGAAATGGATAATTTCGCTCGTAGGACCTCCAAAACTTAGTTGAGTCATTTTATTTATCGTTTTCCTGGCCTGTTATTGTATTTATTTCATAAAAGTCGCTTCACGAAATTCTTTGTCATTTCATTACATTTTTCCTTCACGAAGGTGTTGAAAAAATTTTCAAAAAAAAACAATAATTTTTTTTGTCATATCATGTCTCATGGTATCATTGTGTCATAAAATTTGGTCATTATAATGATTAAGGTCGTTTTTAGAAATTTCGATTTGGCCAAAAATTTCAAAAATGTCACAGATCCTGATGATCCTTAAGGGCAAACCTAAGAAGATTCAAAATTACTGACCGAAATGATAGTCCTAGGCAGTGTTTGCTAAATATCTCCAAAATGGCTACAAGGATTTGGATGAAAATTTCGCATACATTGGTTGAGATTGTTTTGGTTATTCCAATGCAATTAGAAATCAAATATATTCCTATTTCACCAAGAAATCACTCTTGCAACTTACCGCATTGAACTGTAAGGATGCCAGGGCGCATTACTTGGATAGGAATTTAAAAACGCCCAATAAACTTCCTCTAAATCAATCACAAGAAGATCCCACACGGATAATTGGGAAAGGAATTAAGAATGGCTTCAAAATTGAAAATTTGCAAGCAGGAAATGAGTGACAAATGATCCGCCATGGCATCTTCTTCACTTTACTTGTCGCTTGGAATTATGGGTAGGTAATATTCGCTGTATTGTTTACAATATTACTAAGGAAACAGAATAAAAATTATGATATTACCGTCCTTGACAACTGGACACAGAGCAAGATCGTCACTTATATCAAGTGAAATACTACCTGCCAAGGCAGACACAATGAAGCAAATGTTGGATTATTAACCTCTTTCCGTGTGTATTTTTACGTTCTTTTCAAAAGCTCCGCCCCGCCATTTTCATCGTCACAAACTAGCTGGGTCAAGCACCTTGTCTGGATAAACATGCGCCGGAAATCTAACATTCATTCGACATTCCGAAGTGTAACGAATCCTTACATGTTCCCTTAGTATGTATTAATGGATTGTCATAATATCAATTAAATCGTCTATTGATTAATAATTATCCTTTAGTGAAGGGACTATATATCTGGGTGGTTTGCCTCAGTTGTTGGGAGTTAAATGGCATTCGGGGTTTTCCGACGATTCCTGCGGAAATCAGCGAACCATGACGTCACCAGGCATCATGCCCTCCAAGTTATTTTTGTCAATTTTTGTAAATGGATTTAGTAAATACATTCTATAGGACACGAGTCGTTTCTTACTTGCGCAATAATTCTTTTTGCATTTTTAGTATCTGATACCTGTAGTACTATTTTGCTGGGCATTTCTATTCATATACTCGATCAGATACGAATTGCTGGCGGACGATAGTGTGGCGTAAGTGTGGAATCCTCCAACACAACAACAACACATGGAGGAAAGCGACCCATCAATTGTGGTTTGTATTTGTCCAAAAACTGTTTGTATAGGCAATAATCATGCTTGTATATAGTTGGTAATATGATAGTTAAGTGCAATACTCTTCTATGAGCGTGAATAAATATGTCAGAACAGGTCAGAACTCTACGCAACGCATGTTTACCTTGTAGCAGGTCATAACTCAATGACCATGTGCTCCATTCTTATGTAAAACGGGGGGAGTATACTGTATAAACACACATGTAGATTAACCCCCCCAAATATTCGTCGTGTATACTCGTGTAATATGGTTCTATGTCTGCGGTGTTCGGTAATCAAGGGTTAAATTTACCAACTGAATATTCAACTCCGCTGTAAAAGAAGTACTTGCAGAAAATGGCAGTGCAACATTTACATCCTGTGCTCATTTCCTGTTTGTAAATTTCCAATTTTGAAGCCATTCTCAATTCCTTTCCCAATTATCCGTGTAGGATCTTCTTGTGATTGATTTAGAGGAAGTTTATTGGGCGTTTTTAAATTCCTATTCAAGTAATGCACCCAGGCATCCTTACAGTTCAATGCGGTAAGTTGCAAGAGTGATTTCTTGGTGAAATAGGAATATATTTGGTTTCTAATTGCATTGGAATAACCACAACAATCTGAACCAATGTATGCAAAATCTTCATCCAAATCCTTGTAGCCATTTTGGAGATATTTAGCAAACACTGCCTAGGACTATCATTTCGGTCAGTAATTTTGAATCTTCTTAGGTTTGCCCTTAATATTTATGTACTTCTGCTGGCAGGCCCAAGAACCATTGTTTTTGTAATTATATTACCAAGAACTACCAAGAATACAATTTACATTGTTCGTTCAAAGATGTGATATATTCACATTCAGCAAGGTTTGGAGAAGATATTGGTATATGATATTGGCCATGAACAGATGAACTGTATTGCCTATTCAGTAATCAGATCACTTGTGATTCTATGAAAAAAGGTATAGTTGCATATGTCACCCCATTAATATGATCATAGCTTTTAGCCAAATTGATATTTTGCACATTATTTTAAACAGATGTCCAATAGAGCTCATTTTATATCTCGCCGTTCAGAAATCCTTTTGAATATGTTCAAAAGTGAGGTCTTGTGAACAAAATTGACATGCAAGGTTCACGTTTTTAGTCGCCTGTTTATTAAAATATTCAACAGTATTAATATCATGACAACCAAATTTGTGTACGTGTGTGTGTGTAAATTTTCAACTTTCTGTGGTTTGTTAAATTCAAGATATTGAAACTTTTTTTTGAGAGCAAATGGCAGTTCTGTTTCAAAATCAAATCAATAGAACTAAGTAAACTTGTAGGCTTGGGTTGGTTTCTAGTGCCATTCATTTTTCAGCATTGTCTAGCTACGAACTAGTCAATTGACACAACAAACTGCAAAATGACTTCTTTGAACTGTTGAGAGTACATGCCCAAAATAGAACGGTCACTAAATATAATTCTCAGTTTGAATGAGACTATCTCCCCCAGATGGCACTATGGGGAAATAGTTCCCTCGGGAGCAGACCATAATTGATAAATATACCAGGTGTTTTCTGCATGACGGTATTGTAATATTCTTCTAGAATATGAAATTAATAAACCATTAGATAGCGAGTGCCTTAGTTTAGAATACTGACAAGAGAGCAAATAAACAGATGGTCTTACCTGGCAGTCACACCCCAAACTCGCCAAAGACGGTCATACCAAGTAATGTATATCAGCTGGTTTCCGCAAGGGGTAACTATAATATACTGAAGATATACCACATTTGTTTTTCTTTTTGATAATATACATAATAAGATATGCCATATTAGAGCGTGTTTCCCCGGTTGGACACATGTTAGATATCTGACTGGACAGAGTTGGATATTTCAAAATCTGCTGACGCCGTCTAGATTAAAATTTAACTCACGAAACAGCCTGTATTGTGCTTCTCGGGATAATAGTGTCCTCTTTTTAACCAGTAGTTCCTTTGATAGTAAAATTAATGTTGTGTGGCATGAACTAGATGACCTGTTGGTACAAGTAATCGATTTCATTTCTTACAAGACCAAGCAAGTGTTATACAAATATATATCAAGGAGAGTGTGGCCATTCGCACAGAAATAACAATGAATACACCAGCAACGTCTATTATGCAAATAAATGAAACCGATACCGAAATGAAAGTAAATCAGGTACACGGAGTTTTTGTGCACGGTCAAATAACAGAGGCCCTGGTAGCTGTTCACGAGAACGTACCAGCTGACCATATGACGAGATCCAATCTTTGCGGAAACAAAAACTACTGAATTTAATAGATACTATAAAAATCAGTCTGTGGATGATTTAGAAAATACTTCCGAATAGAGAAATAGTAGACAAACTGTCAATTTCTTGTAATGTGTTTCTGTTTGGAGATTTTAAAGCAAGAGCAGCTTCGATGGACGATTTCAATGTTTTGGATAAATATTTGGCCGATTCATTACATTTTGATGATGAACTAAGAGATATAATTGATGAATCCTTGAAATTAGTAGATATGGGTGTTAAAATGAGTCGTGCAACACGGGATAAATGTAAAAATACGTACGGCATGAAATTGCTCGAAGTATGCAGAAATAATAATATATATATTTGTAACGGTCGCATTGGCAAAGATGCAGAAATTGGGAAGCTACATGTACAAGTAAATGTGTAAGCTTAACTGACTATTTATTATCGTCTTTATCAGGTTTTCAATTAATTAATGATTTTGAAGTATATGTACATGATTTCTGTGCCCTTTATTCAAACATACACAGTCCATTATCTTTTTTCTATATTTTTTTTTATTTAACAGCCGTTTTTTTTTCAAAACGAATATATAATATTACACACACTCACATATCTATAAGAATGATATACACTGGTATATATGTACATTCCATTTCAGCGAAGATATTTATATTTAGTATACTGGCATGCATGAAAAGCCACTTACTAAAATAATACATTTGGTAGTAATTGGCCTGTGAAAAAATTAATCAGACAGGCTTGCATCTACTGGAGCCCAGATCATTTCGAACTTTTCCATTTTCATGTTAGAGATAGCAATGTACTTTTCTAATACAAACTTACTTGTTATGCTATTCTTAAGGTTAAGGAAATCCAAGTTTGTGTCCCGGCATCCATTCTCATGGCATCAGATTATATATCCTCTATTGTCATATATAGCCTCTGATGTCAATATGCGGCTAATTGCGGCGCGTAGCTTTATTACCCAATGGAGTCAATGATTTCCGAAAAGCTCAGCGTAACGTCGGCGATCCAATCAACATAGGCGTTGTATATCGACGATAACGAACAGCGGCAAATCTTTATGTTGCAAGGGGCTGTTTAAAAAACCGGACTTCTATTTGTGATCTGTCCTTTAACTTCCATCATGAACGAGTGAGGTAAATGTACTCCGAGCCCTAAGATTTACTGCCACATATCTTAGACCTGGCGATTGCGACAGAGAAAAACTACAGGAGGGACATTATTCATTTGTGTTCTCAAGCCTCGAATTACTGTTAGACCATAAAGAGAACAGTGATTTGCTAATTAAACAAGGGAAAACCACGGCGGCTATTGTCGCAGACGAGGCTCATGCGGGGATTCGATAGTAAGTTTATCAACAGATAAATAATAAAATAATAATAATAAATTATAATATAAATTTTAAATATAAAACTGAAAATTGTGATAATATTGTTATTGTCATTTTTTGATTGAAAGCCAATTTATTCGATAAACCTTTTTTAAGTTTGAACAAATTTAAACATGAATTGCAGGCAAGCACCTAAAAGGAAAACCTAAAAGGTTTTTTTAGTCAAGTAGGATCAGGGCGGCATCTAGAGCCAGTTTAGTTTTGGAAAACATATGGGCACCCAAAACTCAAATGAAACAAAAAACGAAAGTGTTGTTTTTGTTTAATTTGAAAAGATTTCTGAAGGAAATACTCCTAGAAAAAGCTTCTGGAAGCCTCAATATCGATCCGATTGCATAGCTGGGTATTGCATTTCATGTTAATAAACCTCTGTTTTGTGATTGATCACATGCTCTTTGCGCCGAAATTCACTTAAAAAAATTGGACCCTCAATAATGAATTACGAAAAGGAACTGGGAGTTTGGGATCGGAACCTGCAAAAAATCCCTGGATACCGTATATAACCATGATAACAGACTTCGGTTTCACGTCAGTGATGTGCTGGGATTACAGTATGCAAGGAAATGTAGCTTTATCAGTGGCAATTTATGCATTGCACAAGTGTGATAACAAGTAAACACACTTATTGACACAGGACAACCCTTATCATTATTTGGGGGGGGGGGAGGCGGGGAGCTCCAGGTATGCAAACTGATTCAAAATTGCACAGTCAGGCTAAAAATGGGCTCTCCTAATCACTCGTTTCACATAATTTCCAAGGTACAGTAACATGTTTGGTGACAAAAATTGAAGCATTATGTTGTACCGGTTAAATGTGTGGACACAAATATGGTTCATGCAAAAGTTTTAGAATAAATCATATGATGTAGATTAGAATGATTTAATAGCAAAATTTTAGAAAAATGTTGTCCTTCATCCAATAATAATGAATGGACCAGGCTTTCTTGTATCAGGGAACCTTCAAAATTCACAACGAAACATGCAACCAAGGGTTCCCGATGGGCATAGATAACAGGCCCGACTTGATAGATCTGCAGACATTCAGCGGACAATAACATGTTGATGGGCATAGATAACAGTGCAGAAGCTAAGCCATCAATAAATAATAAATTTAAAAAAAAAATCATGACATCATCATAGCTATCTAAAAATCTAATCATTTCATCTGTCAACATTCAGGAAGCTCTCACCAAAGTTTGGTCAGGCCGGACTTCATAGATCTGCAGATATTCAGCGGACAAGCACATGTTGATGGGCATAGATAACAGTGCAAAAGCTACGTCATCAATAAATAATAAATTTAAAAAAAAAATCATGAAATCATCATAGCCATCTGAAAATCTAATCATTTCATCTGTCAACATTCAGGAAGCTCTCACCAAAGTTTGGTCAGGCCCGACTTCATAGATCTGAAGATATTTAGCGGACAAAAAAATGTTGACGGACGGATTGACGGACGGACGCTAGGACGGACGGACGTACGTACATGGCAACGACAAGACCCCACAGCCCTATGGGCTGAGGGGTAATAATTTAGTTTGATGAAAAAAAAATTGCATTTGAAAAAAGCAACCTGCATCAATTATTAAATTAAAGCACAGTTGCACAGTTTGCTAAACTGAAATCCGTTGTTTTCAAAAAAACCTTAATATGATTTATGGTTATAACCAGGGAAACACATTTAACTGCAGATATCTTATTGGTTAATATTTAGTACTGCGAGGAATAAAGGCCAATGATGTATTTCGATGCATATTTCTGGTCTACCGCCTTCACTGATTGTATTTATTACTTACTGTTGAACATAAACACATAATAATATATAGTTCAGATGAGTAATTTTGGCTGAGTAATTTTTCAATATTAAATTTTGTGTTGACTTTGCTTCGAGTTGGGTTACTCTACCTCAGTGAGTTCAAAAGACCGGTAACACAGACATCATTCGATACACATGGCCATAATATGGTTTTCTGAAAGACGCACGTTTGTTGATTGCCTGGTCACAATAGCTCTCAGCGTGAATCAGAATGCTCGCCTGTCAAATGTTGTTTACAATATGACTGTCCGTCTCCACATGGTGATCAACTGTGATGAAGTAGTCAGCCGGAAAATATAACACGCTGTCTCGTTGGCTTAGCGGAAAAGACGCAATGCGGCTGCGCGTCGGGCATTTGTATAGGGGTGAAGTCAGTTTAACGACGTTTTGGAGATTACAAACTCTGACGTTGGGAGAATGCCCGGCCTCCGGACTTGTATATTTATTGCTTGGTTAAAATAATTAGATGATTTTCTACCTGAAATTTTGCGGGAAGTCAAAATAAGATGTTTCTACATGAGGCTTCTAGGTCTTTTCTTGTCGCATTTAGAAACCAGGCCGTTATATGACGCTAGATTTCCTTTCCCTAAACTGGAAGTCCTGTAGTTGAATATTGGAAGCTGTTTTTTCGGCAAGGCATATATAGTATTCCAGTTCAGAGCGATATCCAACAATTCCTTCTTACCTGAGACATCACTTCATTATGAACAAATACACCATAAAAAGTTCTACAACCTGTTTCAGTGGCAATTAACTTACTGGTATAAGGCAAAATGCGGGGAGCATAGATGTTTGACTGCAATTTTTTTTATAATTTTGTAGTTTTTTTTATATCCAGAACACCGGAATGTTGTGTATTAAGCGTCGGCAATCCAGTATAGTTCCGAGAATTTGAAACCGTGCTTTAACTATATCAAAAGAGAGTACTTTGCCATTTTGGTCAAGTATATCTTTCAAAAATACTACACCGTTTTTATGACAATAAAGGGTAAAGAAGTCGGGTTTGGTTAGGTGATGATTGAACCATATAGGCTGGTTCAAAATTTTAGTACAATTCAGATCCTGTATCCTTTCCTGTATAATACAGTTTTTCCATGCTGACAATACGTCTTTCCAGAATGGGTTGTGAATAGTTCCAATGATATTATCAAAATAGAGCCATGACGCAAAATATAGAAACATCACCTAGAGAATGTTTTAATAACCGGGACCATTTTGTGTCTGAAATATAAAATCTTCTTAGCCAAGATATTTTAAGAGATTTTACAAATGAAATAACATCGAGCATTCGTAGGCCATCCTTAAAATATTTTACTATTAATTTCCTCTTAATTTTGTCAGGACCATTTTTCAAAAAAAAAAGCCGAAAATAATTTTTTCAGTTCTTTTATTAATTATTCTGGTGGGTTGGGTAGAGAAGTAAATAAATGAGTAATTTTGGAATTAGCGATAGATTTGATTACAGTTATTCTACCCAAAGTGTATTTCAAATAGCATCAAGCTTTCTGCTGAAGTTAAGTTCATTCAATCTAAGCAGATCAGATCTAAAAGTAGTAAAAGATTCAATGTCCCATTGCAAATGAGCATCAGCACACAATCTTACATTTGATCCAATCCTACCTTCTATCCATACAGCATACGTTTTTTCTAGGTTTATTCGAAGGCATGAGGCACGGAAAAACAGATGCGATGTGTTCAGCACTGTCCTCAGCGACAAATTTGTGTCACCAATAAAAAAGGTTGTGTCGCCCGCGTATTGACTAATTTTTTATGTTTTCTCTATAATAATCCCGTATATATGTGTTTTATCCCTTACAAGTATTCCCCAATTTTCTGCGAATAAAATGAAGAGGTAAGGCCCAATAGGGTCACCCTGACGACAGCCCCGTTCCACCGAAAATGTTCCGGAAAAGTAACCATTCTATATAACACTAGCCGAAATCTCAGTATAAAAATATCGATCCAACTTTTGATGGAGTGCCCAAATCCAAAATAATCTAACGTTTTCATTAAACACTCAACCGAAATCGAACCAAAAGTTTTTTCGAAATTTACCAGCAGAATCATGCCGGGTATAGTGTTTTCTTTAGTTTGGAACAGAATATCATAAGTTTAGTGTTTCCCCCCAATATAACGCCCCATTATCAATCCTATAGGTACGAGTTCATTTAAGGCTTTTTTAATGCGGTTAGCTATACAAGTTGATGCCATCTTATAAATAACGTTGGGTAGAATAATTGGTCTCCACTTTTTCATGAGAAAACACAGTCCATTATCATTCTCTCTAGATGGAATACAAACAATAAGCAAAACGGCAAACCTCGGAAGTGGAAAGAGGAGTGTGTTGAGGAGTGTGTTGAGAACTATGTGAATAATATTGATTTAAATATAGTAAATGAACTTAAAGGCAACACTTGAAGAACTAAATGGTAGAGATATAGATCAGGTTTCCATTACACAAATTACTGATAAAGTAGCGAAAATACTCGGAGAATCTGCGAATCAAACTTTTTCTGTATCAGCAGGTCGAAATATCAAAAATGCGCCAACAAAACAGACGAAGAATGCAAAAATAGCAGAAAACTGTACAATGCTAAAAAGAAAAAATTCTCATTTGAATCGGTCAGACGATAATAGAAAAAATATTTGAATGAGTCAAGAATTACCGAAGTATTCTCAGAAAGAAATACAGAACTACGTCTGATAATCAGGATGAAAGTAGTACTCCTCGATATATTAATGATTCAATAAATCACTGAATAATGGGGAAAGGAATATTCGAAGCAGTAAAGCAACTTTAAAACGGAAAGGCGCCGGGGAACGATAACGTTGTCAATGAATATATTAACAAGGATTCTGATAACCCCAACAGCTCGCCTTGCGGGGTCATCCGCCGAGGGTGCAGCAGTATTTAAAGCATACATGTAGAGCAAACAATAACGTCTGGAATAGGTGATGTGGTACAGACAATAATGTCTGGAATAGATTATCTGGTAAGGCAATAACATCAGTCCCATGTGGGATTACTGGTATATAAGTTTATCGCATGTAGGATGGATAGGTTAGTGCCGTCGGATTACTGGTGCATAGGACAGTCTAGTGTGAGATTACTGTTGGATAGGTCAGTCCCATGTGTGATTACTGCTGGATAGGTTGGGTTTTGACAATAACATGAAGCTTCGCATAAAGATCGAGCCCTTCAGGTTGCACATCACTGGCAATGACAATACATATTGCAATAACAATTTGACTTCTTTGTCAGTGATGTTGAAGTTGGATTGAAAGATGAACTATATTATAAAACTTGAAATAAAGATTATCTTTTTTTTCAAAAGTAAGCTTATAGATGTCATTAAGAATACATAATTTGGTCTGAGATGTGAGTGTGAAATGCCTGGACAAATATGGTTCGTGCAAAAGCTTTAGGTTAAATCATGACGAGGAATGGGATTCGATACCAGAATTGAAGGAAATGGTGTTCTTCATTAAAGGCGACACAAAATTCCAAACCACCAGGGCTTAATATTTAATATTGTACTTTTGAAATGAAATAACGTCATTAAACTATTAGTAATTACTATAAAGGAATATATTGTAGTTGATTTGACGTGTTTGTGTATATGTAACAGGTCGATACTTGGTGTAAGAGCGCATTGTTGAGGCTTTTGTGCGGCTGAAAAGGGTCACGTCTAGACGCATTGTTGAGCTCAGACAGGCTATTGTAGGCTTTGTCACCAAGTATAAACCTACAATGTACACTGCATCTCCTACCTAATAGGTTAGTATCACATATAAGAGATATATGCAGCTTCGCAAAAAGATCGAGACCTTCAGGATGGCACATCATTTGAGGAGGAACTATATTATATAACTACCAATAAAGATTACATTTTCTTTCAAAAGTAAGCCTACACACCCCATTGCATAGATCTGATGAATACATTGTACTTGTTTATGTATAGTTAGGAACAATAGGTGTGCAATTTTGAGCACGTTCTTGGTGTAACTTTGTCTTTGTGTGATGATATGTGAACAAACAAAGCTAATAACAGTGCAATAGCAGGACTAAATCTATCATTTCAAGCATGCAATATGACACTTGCACTGTGGTAAACCTTCACATTTGTATGCAAATAAAAGAATGCAATGACAACTGTGTCCAATCATACTGTAATGCTCCATAATAATGTGCACGGGTAAAGACTGAGCTCACAAACTGATTCAAACTCACTTTTAATTAATATAGTAAGTTAAATGTGTGGACGTAGATATGGTTGTGCAAAAGCTTCAGAGTCAACGAGAATTTGATAAAATTTAAGAAAATGGTGTCCTTCATTTAAGGCGACACGAAATTAAAAACTAACAGGGGTTCGGTACTGCGGGATTCCCCCGCCAGTTATTTTGATATTGTACTTCTGAAATAAAATAATGTCAAAAACTATTAGTAAATACTATAAAGGAATATACTGCATGTGATTTGGTATGTATGACTGTATATACAATGTACACTGCATCTCATGCCTAATAAGAAGTCAAAGCCTAAACAACAAAATCAACCCAGAAAACTTTCTAAGTCCAGCCTAAACATAAAAGTCTAACCGGACACCGACACCAACACCAACACCAACGCCACTTTCCCCCTCTCTCTCCCAATACCTTGCCTACTTCGTATACGGCGAGCTAAAAAATCATTTGACATTTTGAAACCCACATAAACTTTTTTAATTTAATGTTGGAAACGGGCCGTATTCCAGGAAGTTGGTCAGGTATAATAAATAAAACTATACATAGAAAAGGGAAACCGCCTCGTACCTGAAAATTACCGATCTATAACTTTGTTGAGTTGTGTTGGAATTTATTTACAGCTGTTATAAATAAAACATCTTACAAACTTCGTGGAACAAAATAATTTACTATCGGATTCACAGGCAGGATTCAGAAAAGCCTGTCCAAAAAATAGACCACATATTTAGCCTAAATTGTCTAGTCCAAATTATAAAACTTAAACGAAAACGACTTTTCTGTGCTTTTATGGATTTTGAAAAAGCTTTTGATACAGATTGGAGGAGTGGGCTTTGGAAAAAAAGACATTAATGGCATTAATGGAAAAGTGTTTAATGCAATATTTAGTATGTATCAAATTATCAAATCATGTGTCAAAAGTAGTGGTAGTCTGTCCGAAATTTTCCCCTGTAATGTCGGCGTACGTCAAGGGGAAAATTTATCTCCCTTACTTTTGCTATATTTGTTAATGATTAGATGAGTTTTTCCTTAGGAACAATTTTACCGTTTCAGATTTAGAAATTCACTTCAGCGATAGTGATATTGTTACATGTAAAAAACTTAGTAAAAAAGTGTATGCATATGACACGGTTCTGTTCGCAGATACTAAAAGTGATTGCAGAAACCACTAGACATTTTTGCCGAGTATTGTGAAAAAAGGGAAGTTGAAAATTAATGCTAGCAAAACCAAAGTAATCAATTTTGGAAGAAAGTATAAAAATGACATTTTATTTTCAATGTAGCTTAGTTGAAATGATAGTATGTGTTTTAATTATCTGGGTGTTCTTTTCACAAACACATGACGTTTTATACAGTCGATAAAAAACAATGCTCAGCAGGCTTCTACGGCTTTTTATAGTGGACTTCGCGGATCAAAAAGTTCAAATTTGTCATTAGATTGCATTTTGAAATTATATGACGTAATTGTAAATCGATAAGTATCTATGGCTGTGAAATCTGGGGATATGAAAACCTTTCGCTTACAGAACAACCAGAGATCGAATTTCTAATCAAATATAAGGCTTGCGGACTAGTACTCCGACGTATATGTTCTATGGAGAAATAGGGCAATATCCAACTACAATATCGATCTATTCCAGAATTATGAATTACTGGAGTAAATTAATAAGTGGTAATTGCAATGCTACTAGTGTTCTCATGTATAAACTTATTCTTTGACAGCTTGATACTGTATCAGGTGAATGGCTTAGTATATCAAATCATTGTTTGACACTTTGGGATTTTCTTTTATATGGCACGGTGCTTGATATTTCGTGCGGATAGGCTTTGAAACCGGAACACATGCAAGGAATATCTGGCGAATAATTTCCCGGACACACAGTCACCCAACATAGCAAATTTCCAAATCAAAGGAATGGCCTCCTTACAGTTTGAGGACATTTGGTCATTTTTCCGAAATAAGAGCTAGTAAAACATGTAAAATACCGATTAATTGAAACATGAAAATAAAATACATGTACTAACACCGCCCAACCGCAGACCGTGCGAGGTCAAGCCATCACCGGCCACACTCTTCTAGACTGTGGAACACGGTATAAGCAACGTATACTAATACGATGTTTGCCAATGGCAAAGGCTAAAACTTGATGGATTAAAACTCGATATAAAGCAATTAATCCCAAACACTCCCTTCCCTCAAACAAAATAGAATATTATCCTTTACTGTCCATACGACAAAAAAAAAAGGAAAATAGCCTTCGAGACGCAAGAATTCCAATCAAATTGAACTCGGCAGAACTTCGCAGCCACATTCACGCCGTGCAGTGCCAAGTTGAATTTTGAGAGTGATCTTGCAGACTGCATCAAAGCCAGACAGGTAGACACCGGAATTACATGTCGGTGTGTCAGTATCAGACAGGCAAAGACACGCAATGCAGGCTGTACAAAGGTTTAATAGTTTGTGGAGTACAACAATTAATGCGCCGAAACGAGACCTTCCAATAATGCAAGGCCTGGGCCTAGAATATCACATAAAACATCGACCACAAACCCGACTGCCGGTAACAAATGCGCTGGCTGATTATGTATAAACTGTTCATTTCGTCAACTGCATAGAAACAGAAAATAACAAAAATCAAATGACTACGAACAAAACAATTTCACGGGTGTTGTTTTTGTGCAAGCGGATGCCGAATGGATGCATTTTATTTCCGCTAAAGGACAAAGCGAAGTTATGTGATACAAGCTTGCGTCAAAACCATACGCTTTCCTGCATTCCAAGATGCATGATAAATCCACAGAACAATTAATCATGCTGAAAACAATCAAATCAATTGATATTTTTAATCAAAATGAGAAATTGAAGCTCGCTAGGTTTACAACCAAGAAATTCAAACGTAAACAATAACTTCTGCAATTCCTCCAGAAATGAAATTATGGAATCAAAAAGGTTTACATTCCTCATCTTTATGGAAAAAGAATCATATATAGTTCTCATTCTTAATAAAGCTACGGTGGAAAGCTATCACCAGCAATTGACACGTGTTTTACAGGGTGAAGCTATCATCGACTTTGCAATATCAATTTGGTGCAGCTCCACATGTAGGATAAGCAATAAAAACAAATTGCTTGCGACTAAAACCAATTAATAAATAGAAATCAGTCAACAGAATTAAGATACGAATTATTTACATCCGGCACGATTCAGGGATATGTATTCCAGCTTTGTCAACATAACATTAGGCCTACTCTGCACTACATCTCCAAATAGAGAAAAGGGGATTTTGACCTGTGGGGCCAAAAGACAGACCGCCCGAGAAGTCACAGGGCACACAGGAAATACACAGGTGTAAATACGCCGACAAGTAGTGCCTTAATCTACCTAAATTTTGAACTGGAATGCTGCCATTCCAACTTGCAACACCATTCTGCATTGCTATAAGTGTACGACTATGAGGATATGCCGCCAATCATACCACGACAAACACCATAATCCTCCGTCACACAAGAGACATGAACCCACATATCCTCATGTCAAGGTATGACCTATCCACCAGGGAAGGTACACTACTCTAAAATGTACACATTTGCACGTAAAACAGCCCACTTTTCCAAGATTCTGGAAAGTGAGCTGCAAATGTATGATGCCACGCATACCCATAGCCCATCCTCTTTATCAGAGAGATGCGCTACCTTTCCCGTAAGGGAATGATTCATAATATTACCCTCCCTTCCCTCAAGAAATACTGAAGGACGAAATATTGAATAAAAAATCCAGCTGGTAAGCTAAAAAATTCGAGTGGGCAGAGCTATTCTCCGCCCTGTCAGATCACAAATATGAAATAAACCCTAACCATGAATGCCAACTGGGCAGAGCTAATCCCCGCCCTGTCAGACTATAAATACGAAGTAAACCCTACCAATAACAAAGTGGGGGCAAAGCTATTACCCGCCCCCAAAATAAAAATAAAAAATAGATCCCGGCAACGGCTGAGCTATCACTCTCCGTTAGCGGAATACTAGCTATTAATTTACAAATCCCCTAACAGTTTAGAATTTTATTGTTAATGCGAAAAAATAGTACCTCACTCCTTTTCATAATCCCTAAAAATTTTTAATAACCCAGATCTCCCCAAAACAATCTAAACCGTAACAATTTGGAATTTTGATATGTCCTGATATAATTTAGAATTTTGCAGGTCCCGCAATTTGGAAATTTAGCGGGAGTCCATACATCCTGCAAGCACTCCCCCACGCGGTGTCATTTACCAGCCCGATCTCCCCAGCGTATGACTGGAAAAACCCAACATTCAATCTGAACACGACCAGAGGGAAAGCCTGAATGCAAGGTATGGTATCTCCCTCTCTCCCTACAAAAAAGTGGACAAATCCGGCGACCGTTTAGACGATATTCCAAGAGGATAGAGGATAGATAGTGATCTCTGGCCGAATTGTCACTGGTAATGTTCTCCCAACAGTGATTAGATGGAGAAAACTCTATAGATGAGCCACATCACAGGAGTTGTAAGAGAGCAAATATGGAACAATCCCGCAACACAGCTGGAATGCGACCACTGATGAATCGGTTGCTTCATCCTTCTACAAGGTACTGGTTCACTGGCACGAGGAGTTTCGAAAACTCTGCTGTATAGGCAGGTGCTGAAGGCGAAAGCACAAAATCACTTCTCCAGGAATACGCTTTCCGTGAGAATCAGGTTACCATATAATTTCCAAATATAGTCCGGGAGATAGAGAAGTGACGTCACCTTCGCCTCACCCGAAGACCATAATTCAAAAGGAAGAATTCACCTTAGAGACCTAAAGATGTTAATAAATTGGATCAAGGGAATCCAGGACGGCTAAAGCAGATATAAAATCCAGATACACATGATCAGCTTGATTCTCAATTGTTGCTTTCCGGCCCAATTCAAAACAACTATCACAAATCCCTAAATTTAAGATATTGTATTTATAATCCTTTTTTTCGGATGTATACACCCTAAATCCAACACTAGAATCACAACATTTTGGTGTATTTATAAACCCTAAAACCAAAATTAAAATCAAATCATTCGGTCGATGTCGAAACCGAGCTCTACGGGCCCAAGCGTATCTGCGGACATTCAGCTTGTGCCGGAACACAAGGACATCTGAACATGCTGAAACGTTGGTTACCGGCGATGGACCAAACATTTTTTGAGGTCTGATGGACTGGAATGCATCACATCCCTGACTTGTTCAATTGCCGAATTCATCTTGGCCGCCACGTGAACACTAAAATTCTCGGGCACAGAATGATTTGACGATGCATTCTGGCTGACTGGTTCACTTGCATCAGTTAATCTACCCCCCGGCTCAGGGTAATCAATTGTTATATCGATCCCCTGTTTCTTTACAACCGGAACTGAAATGTCAACATGCTCTATGAACCGGCCAACTTTAGTCTCGGAACTGGAAAGAAGAATTTGATCAGAATTAAATGCATTCTGTTCCACTGACCCACTTCCGGAATTAGCATTCTGAACAAAATCTTTCGAATTTTGGCCCTGTTTTTGCAATACGGATCGAATTTTGGCCTCCACACTCAACCTCAACTAGTTTAAATTAGTTGTATTACCGACACCACCAGAGTGTTCCCTGTTATCCGGCTCATTTGGGCTGTAGTAGTCTGGTCTGGTGGGACAGAATACATTTCCAGGATAATTATTTCTAAGACTTTCGGGGAACCTAGATTGATTGGGGTAAACTAGCTGTTCTAGCCGTTCTAATTTAGCTAATAAAATTTCCTCGGTCATCCCTCCCCATGAGATTAACTGCTGTTCAAGGAATTTATTACGTTCTTTTTCCCTAGCTAATTTTTTTGTAAGCATATCGATATGCTGTTTACGCTGAGCCATTTCAATCATTCGCTTTTCATACTCAAAAGTTTTCCTCTCAATAGCCTCAAGCCTTCTTACCATACACCTTAGCGACGAGGATGACGATTTGGACTGGCTTGAGTCCAAACCAGATAATGAGATATAAATCAAATGATCATGTTCTAAATTCTGAAAGAATTGCAAATCCAAATCAATTTCAAATCTAATCCTTTCCAAGGTAAATTGTTTAGGAGGACTCTGCAAACGTAAGTTCAATATTGCGTCAATATGGTTTCCATTCAATCCCTCAATGGTGCTCAACTATTCCCTACTAGCCGTACATAAATTCACTGGAGCCAGTGCCATACCAAGATAGAGACTCGAAGTGGAATATAAATGGTCGAGTAAATTAAAGGCCAGTACACCGACAAAATCCGTGTCGACCCTATATGACCTTGAACCCTTTGCACGAATCAAATCTTCATTACTTGATGTTTAAATCCATGCAAGCAATCACGTGTATGCGAAATTGTGTCAAAATGCATGTTATGTAAAATGCATGTACGCAGTATATAAATGGAAACAGAACTGTCTGCAAAGTCGGATATGCAAAAATGTCAATGCACTGTAACAATAACATGCACAATACAATGACATTATACATGCAAATCAGTATTGAATCCACGAATCAAAAATATTTTCCCGGAAAGAGGACATTATTGGACCTTGAAAGTATTCCATCAACATCCAGATCAGAAGGAAATAGCTGTATCAACAAATGCCAAAAATGCTGAACTGTACTTGTCCTTGATAAGTTTATGTTAATACCAAAAATGTTGGGCAGTTGTTGTCCTTAGTGAGTTCATACTGGCGAACGTGAAAATACGATCAAGAAGTAAAATGGAACCGAGGAAGGTAAACCATGTGCATCCAATGACGAAACCACTTGGTTTGTTGTAAACTGTAGTTGGACAAAGAAAACAGAACAATGCAATTTGAATGTCCAGCCAAAGAGTGACCTAAATTGACTGAATGGACAGCGGTCACCCGAGTGTACCCAGTAACCTGAAAGGTATATGGTCTCAAATACCGCTTCATGATATAAACGTGAATGTAAATTTCAAAAGTTGCACATTACAGCTACATGCATATAAATCACGCTCCGGTTACCCAGTTTGTATATAGAAATACGGCAAACAATTTGGAATTTACAGGCAGAAAACCAAAACGTTTCCAGAAATAGAGAATATAATTTCACCAGAAAACCAATAAAATTTCACTGGCAGAATTGCATTTATTTCAACAAACTATCACATTTATTCCCAAACCACGCTAACCTAACTTTTTTGAAAACCAGCCAAAATTATACGAAGGAATTCCTCGTGTCAGTAGTGTACAGATCAAAAGATATGCAATTAATTTTGAAAAATACGAAATTCCCGCCAAAATGTCGAGAAACTATGCCATCAAAAGCTTACAATCTAACATCCTAATAAACAAAGAAAAATCAAGCTGCGTAACCTGTAAGCCCACAGAGTGAATCGCATGGGGACGCCGCTGACAGAAACACGTGCCTGTGAGTCTTTTCTCCCCGGGCGAACGAAATGCACTAATCTGAGTAATTCTCCGCAAATTTACACAACCAAATCCTCCTCCACTTACACGAACAGTTGGAAAAGGGCTACATCAACTGTCGCTCAACAGAAGGAATGATTCATAGATTAAAACATAACATAGCATGGAATATAATCGACAAAATCTATCAACCAGCCGATCACATTCCATAGGCAAAACAATGCTTTACAGAATCTGTTAACCAGCAAAGCATTTACATATTCCGTTAGTGTTTTACAGAATCTATTAACCTGCAAAACACTCACGGATTCCTACGAATGAATATTTATTCATGCTATGCGACCAAACAAACTGTACCGAATCAAAATAAGAATAGCCTGCAAGGAAATCCTGCTACAAGCCAATGTGGTACATGATCATTCAGCTTAGTGTAGCTATATATCCCCTTGAATATCTGTTACCATGATTCAGTCACAATTTTATCTGAAATGCATTGATGGAATAAACATAAAAATCTAATAGTATTAATAACTGTATGTTGTTTATGATTAGCATGATGAAATGTTTTATTTGCTGCAATCCACTCAATTGTTCCATATGAGCAATATTCTCGTGCAATCATCACCGTTCAACACTATGAGTCAGAGTTTGGTCTGAATCGCTCACCATTACCAATGTTGGCTCTTACACCCGTCAGTTGGATTATATCGGCTTTTCCGTGACTTATTATCTACCTATTTAAAATCGGTAGCTCAGTTACTTACGTTGGTATTTGAAACACCATCAAAATATTAACCCACCAGATAAACTGGAGATATTACAAGTCACCCATAGCCGTTTGTCGGTCCGAATGAGCCGAAATCCCGATCAGCTCCTCGGTCATCCGCGCCTCGACGTTGGAAGTTATTGGTCGCTCATAATCCTGTTTGGCGAAATTTTGCTAATCCTGACATGGACATCACGGCGATTTCTTTAGTTCTACAGCCAGGAAGATCATATTACATCTTATCGATGTGTCCAGCCGATAGAGGAATTTTAGTCCTCTGGTTGGCCTGACATGGCTGAAACCGGATTTCCTAGCCGATAGAAGCCGAAATCAACCGTTCTATTGTATTTTACTGATACAGGTAATTGGACGATTCACGGCTCGCTCCCAGGATGCACTGCGCATAGTATATAACAAGCTACCCAACTAACACCCCTGTTTAAATATTCGCTTACCTTCTATTGTATTTTGTTGAGTTTGCTTTCTCTTATTAACAGAAGATAACTGTGTATTTTATAAAAGGAAAATGCTGATAATACAGTCGCACAAATCGAACTTTGTTTTGGAACAACAAAATAACGTTTTGGGAAATTTAATTAAAGTGACCAGATCACTGCACTAACACAGAGATTTGGTAAAGAAAATATGAGTAATATATTTACAAAATTTCACTCGATAATAATATATCTTCATTATATCGAAAGAAGTCTTCTTCTTCCTTGCCACATTTCATCCGCAATATAATTCCCTATTGGTAAGTGTGATGAGTTATTCACTTACACTTGATGAACTACAGAGAGCAAGAATCACAACACGAGATTGTTATTGGTAATATACTTAACTTCTGTTTTCTTGGATGAATAAATTGAGTGAATATGAGTATTTCGAAATTGGAGGACCGAAAGTATCGCATGTAATATAAGGTTGTCTTAATCAAGAAAGAAATGGGTAAGAGACGTACCCTAGCTTATATTATACCACCGGCATTTGTACATGCGAGAACGACGATTATTCCCACTTGAGGACATGAAAAAATCGCATGCTTCTATAACCCAACTTTAACTAAAAACACGATTTTAACTGCTCTGCAAACTTACCGAGCAAGCTGACATCTCAACATTGAATTACATTTACTTAAGATAACCATTCATACTTAAGTATAGATATCGCTGTGATGTTATTATGACATGTGGGATTGGTAATAGTACATGCAATCATAACAATAAGGTGTCTTCCACGCAAAATTTTTTGCTTGAAATAATTAAGCGTGATTTGACACGAAGACAGTTTTGTTCTTGTCTAGCTATGAGCTCTGTGGATTTCGAAACAACTCCGCCTGTTTGCCAACATCTTTACGCAACATCTGGCGGTCACACCGTAATTGTAAGATAAACAAATTTGTTCAAATTCAACGAATGGGAGTTGTGTTTGTGAGTGTGTGTATGGGGGTGGGGGGGTGTAGGTAAAAGAGTGAGGACGACACGGTGAAATTTCGAAACTATAGGTTAGGATGTATCGAATTATTTTCCTCGTAAATATGAAATATCAAGTTGAATAACGTGAATAAAATGGGTCCCTGTATTACATAAATCCGGCATTTCCTTGTTTGTCGGAACATGTAGTACACCGCCATTTGGCAAAATAAAACACATCTGCTGAAATTCTGAAGAAGAGTCAAAAATACTATTTTGGATAAAACTGTTTATAATTAACATCTGAGTTTTAATTCAAGCGACATTCCACAGAAGATATATATGTGCTACAGAAACTCCAATCAGAATACGGCAATACTAGTAAAATAAACACCTGTAAAATAATAATACATGGCCAAATATGTACATGAAAGAGATAAGATTCATAGCTTCTCAACATTTACTTATAACTGTTTTCCATGTCTTTACAAGGAACAGGTTTAACTTCAGAAAAAGATTGTTCATATTCGTGTAACATAATCACGTGTTTCTAAAATAATGATTTTCTTCCAACAGTCGATCGATTGGCAAACAGGGTGAAGTTTGTTCTGGAAAAGTAATGTTCGTTGGAACCTGACTATTCATGAATTGGATATAAAGGCTATATATTATGGGGTTATATAGAGCTAGATCCACCGCGTCAAATGTGTTGATTGAACTAATCCTCTGTATGCTGTTCTGTAAACAAATCTTTATCCTCCGTGATTTACACTTGACCACAATTATATTCTGTCCCATATCTTGTTTATTCTGCAAATTGGACGTGTGTAACGTTACATCAGATAAACTAGCCCGCAGAAATTTAACATGCTAACAGTAACAGTCATTAAACTGGTATGGCGAGGCAGTGATATCAAGTTATAAACCGCAAAATTACAGCCCCCGCCCTGGCTGAAGATAAATACCGAATCCATCAAACGTTTAGCAATTACGTAATCCGCTAGCAAAACTGAATCATAGTCAATATCATATTCATATACCTTGCTTGCCAGGATGCATGTTTGGACTGGAAAACGTCTGTTAACCATGCGCCTTGCCAGGAGAGAGATCATCCGTTCTCCGCTGTACATGAAGACTGGGGTGCCTGGCCCATTGTCAAACATTTGCTCAGGGAGATGTTGAAGCAAGTGGAACATCATAGTCTAAAATAAAGTCTAAAACTATTTGACTCCATATAGTATTGAGCAATATGACTCGAAGTAATTTGTTATACTATGTATGTATTCCAGATGGTACAATTGTGTTTGTATATGCGCCGTGGGCTAACATAAACAAAACATTATATTCACTTTTATAGTACAAATTTCATTTCGTTCTATGCATGTGTTTCCCAGAAAATCAAGAAAATTCGCATTGTATTTGGGGTATCCAACTGTTGATGACAATTCCATTTTGGTCCTTACATGACATGCTTTTTGACATGCTCAACGGGATGAGAAGGTTTTAACCTGAGTGCAAACAGATTTCAACCCAGGGGAAAAAACCTATAACTGAAAAAATATGTACAAATCTAAAAATAATATCATGTCGTACATGGGCCACCGTATAATACAGACTTATTTATGTTCGAAAACGAATGTGAATACCGTACTCACATTGATTTTTTCAGGCAGATCTCTTTCTTTCCTTGCACAAACGTCAGCGACCTTTAACTCTAACAGATGTGTTATCTTCTTTGACACAACAGGCAAACTGAATAGTGAGATCAGCATGAATAAGTCTGAACCGAACATCTCAGGATGTTTCGAAGGGGATATTTCAGTACGTAAACTTCAAGAAAAACCTTATATGTCGGGTTTTGGAGTGAAAAAAAAATCGGTTTTATTACCATCACAAAGAAATTTTTCGTGTGTAAACGTCACATATCCTTTTTGGGCTGGTATAGCGAGGATGTAGTCAAAGTCCTCTGATGACAAGTGAGACCATCTTGCGAAAATCTTGATTTCTTTTCATTTTTTCCCCATTACTGTCGTGTCTGCATTATTCATAAACCTACGGGACAGTTCCTAATATCAGCTAACATAAGCAGGCGTTTTGGTTCCGAAATCGTTCCGCATATGGTTTTTTTGTTGGTATTATTTTTTTTTGCAGTGGGTATAACACATTGGACTGTTATTAGTTTACTCCGTATAATAATACGATTAATAATAGTAAAATTCATAACATATCACGCTTTAAATAGATTATTCTCTCCGTATAAACTCGGTAATAGTTTTTTCATGTAACGGTGCTCTGTTGCATATGAAGATAATGTATTGGCGCTCACTCGGGCGAAACTCAATAGGTATACGGCAGGTGTACGGTTTAACATAGGACAATTTGACTGCGCATGGGATATAACAGGCACACCCATTGGCCGCCAGTCGTTATTTTATAAGGCCCCAATTACCTATGTCCACTTGTAAACCAATACTTGGACAGAGTACTACCTCGTCTGTTCTTGCTACAGTAATTGTAAGAAATGAGATTGTGATGCGATAACTTTCTTCACCTGCATAGGAGATAGAAGACACCGAATAAGAAGAGTGTGTTAAAATGTCCTTTGTGTAGCTATAATTCTAACAGAATCACGGATCTTAAGCTTCTCATATAATTATCATGATTATACATCTACATGAACCCGGGTATGCTGAAGCTCCGTAATCGTAATAAACTTATTATTTGAACAGATCCGACTAGTTAGCGATATGGAACCGGACACATGCAAAAGATAATAATTACACCGCTTCAATGTGATTTGGGGAACACCGGTTTGGTATACACAGGCCGCTAATAAACTTAGTGGGATTCACACGTTTCAAATCTCATTGTAGGCATACTATTTCATGTAAGTTGTGGTTTTAACTCAAATCAACTTTATTGTGGATTACATGCCTGAGTAATCTTTAAGTGCTTCTATAAATTGTGAGTTTATTTTTAATGTATCACCGAGTCTGCGGCTTGAATTCACATATAATATACATATCTTCTTTGGTATATCTCACCTTTATGGACTGATTACTAGTATCAAACCAGATATTTCCGAACGCATACTTTGGTTTTGGACCAAGGTACTTCGGGACGCTGATCGCTGCAATATCCCGGTCTGCCTGGTCACATTCTTCTTTGCTGATACACACATTCGTTGCACATGCACAATAATTCGCTTGTCGCATTCAATGTTAATTTATTTCTGTTTTTCACTGCCTTTGTGATATGGTAATGGTCATTAAGTGAAATAATCTCTTGCGGATAGCAACTTCTTGAATAATTCTGCAAATAAACGAATCATATAGCAGGCTGCACCAGTCTTCTCGTTGTAAAAGCATATCAGCTAAGCGGATTAGCTGCAGCCCACGGTTCATTTTGTTATACTAAATGCAAATATTCGGGCCGGTATTTTGCTCAAAGTTCAACGTATAGGTCTACTTTCGAGACGTTCATGTAGATAGAAAGATATAAGCACTCGTAATTATTATGGAATTATTTCGAGGTATATTATGTTAGTTGGAAATGGTCACCTATATTCCACTTGTTATCATATGTTGGCTTTGGGCAGGGGGGGCTGATATTTTAACGTTTATCATACTTAGACAGTTAGACTTTCTAGTTGTATTTCGTACTGGAACATTATAAAACAGTACAATACGAATACGATTCATTAATACAAAGTTAAAAAGAAGTGAATTCTCATAGAGCAACAGGCGAGGGAACAGGGCCCGTATAGGCCCCAGAAACTCCCGGTCCTAGAATGCAGGAGATGCATTTTGCCCGTTTTCTCGGAAATAAATAATGTAATGTATTTTATATGATGGCCGAGAAGGGACATCGCTGTATTGTGTTAATGATTACGGACCGACACACGAAGGCAGGGTGCGAAGTCCGGATGCGAAGGACGAAGGTAGGATGCGAAGCGCGAAGTCAGGATGCGAAGTGGCGAAGGCAGGATGCGAAGCCAGGATGCGAAGCGCGAAGTCAGAATAAAGAAGTAAGGATGCGAAGCGCGAAGTCAGAATGCGAAGTCGGGAAGGCAGGATGCGAATGGGCGAAGTCAGGTGCGGTAACTTCGCGTTTCGCATCCTGCCGTCGAATCCTGCCTTCGCGAGTTAGCATCCTAAATTCGCATCTGACTTCGCATCCTGGCTAATGGCTTCGCACTTCGCATCCTGCCTTCGCATCATGATTTCGCGCTTCGCATCCTGCATTCGCATCATCATTTCGAGCTTCGCATCCTGCCTTCGTCCTTCGCATCCTGACTTCGCGCTTCGCATCCTGGTTTTGCCACCTCGCATCCTGCCTTCCCGGCTTCGCATCCTGATTTCGCGCTTCGCATTCTGCCTCCGCATCCTGACTTCGCGCTTCGCTTCCAGTCATTTGCATTGTCACTGTTTGACTCCGTTTGAATGTCTGGTTTAACACATACAAATCCGGTTTTTAGCACATCACGCCACGTGGTGCACTCGAGGCGATAATTTCCTTTTTGTCATAATATCTATATCATATATTTGTGCTGATTTTTTAACCTTATAATGTTATGCTGAGTATTTTCCCCTTCAACAAGGACCATTATCTGCGTTTCATTGGATTACCACTGGATTACCACTGGATTACCATGCCAGTGGTGCATTCATCTTATACTCCGCATACAATATAATCACATATTGTTTAACTAGGAAAGGCAAATAACATCGAGTCAAGTTGAAAATCCTCATTGGGGATATGAAAATAACCCGAAGGACAGGGGCGGCGGGGGGAATAGTTCGTGATGTGCATGAGTTTAATAGAAGCATTTAGCTTTAAAGTGTTCTAATTGTTTATACACGGAAAGGAACAATAGCTTTTTAAGTTAAACGTTACGCCAATTGGGTGTCATAGGCAAATATAGTGCGGTAACTGGAAAATTTTGAGACATTATTATAATAACATGACCAAACAATACAGATTATCACTAAATAAATCGTCAATAATAACACAACAAAAGAGACTATCAATTCTTCCTTCTCTGTTATGTAAACAATTGGCCGTCGAGGAATCGGTTCTCTTGCATCACCGCTCTTTTCGCCTAGCAGATGTGTTTTATTCTGCAAAATGGAGGTGTACTACATGTGCTGACCAACAGGGGATTGCCGGGTTTATGTAATACAGGGAACCATTTTATTTACGTTATTAATCTGATATTTCATATTCATGTTTTGAGGAAAAAAATCGATACATCTAACCCCCAGTTTTGAAGTTTCACTGTGTCGTTCTCACTCTTTTTCCTATGACCCCCCCCCCCCACCTCCCCCATAATTCACAATTTGACATACACAACTCCCAGTCGTTGAATTCAACCAAATTTGTTTATCTTTCAATTTCGATTTGACCGCCAGTTGTTGCCTAAAGATGTTGGCAAACAGACGGAGTTGTTTCTAAATCCACAGAGCTGATAGCTAAACAATATCAAAACCGTCTTCATGTCAAATCACGCTTAATTATTTCAGGGAAAAAATTTGGCGAGGGAGACATCTTATTGCTAGGTTTGCATATACTATAACCATTTCCACGTGTCCTCACAATATCTCAGTGATATCTATAATTAAGTATGAATTGTTGTCTTGAGTATATGTAATTCAATGTTGAGATGTCAGTTTGCTCGGTCAGTTTGCAGGGCAGTTAAAATTGTGCTTTTAGGTGAAGTTGGGTGATGGGAGCATGCGTTTTTATCCTGTCCTCAAATTGGAATATACGGAGTTCTCGCCAATACAAATGCCGGTGGTATAATATAAGCTAGGGTACGTCTCTTAACCATTTCATTCTTGAGTAAGACAACCTTATATTACAGGCGATACTTTCGCTCCTCCAATTTCGAAATACTCATATTCACTCCATTTATTCATCCAAGAAAACAGAAATTAAGTATATTACCAATAACAATCTCGTGTTGCGATTCTTGCTCTCTGTATTTCATCAATTGTAAGTGGATAACTCATCACACTTACCAATAGGGAATTATATTGCGGATGAAATGTGGCAAGAAAGAAGACATAATCTTCGATATAATGAAGATATATTATTAGCGAGTAAAATTTTGTAAAAATATTACTCATATTTTCTTTACCAAATCTCTGTTTTAGTGCAGTAATCTGGCCACTTTGATTTAATTTCCCAAAACGTTATTTTGTTGTTCCAAAACAAAGGTCGATTTGTGCGACTGTATTATCAGGATTTTCCTTTTATAAAATACACAGTTATCTTCTGTTAATAAAAGAAAGCAAACTCAACAAAATACAGCAGATGGCAAGCGAATATTTAAACAGCGGTGTCAGTTGGGTAGCTTGTTATACTATGCGCAGTGCATCGTGGGAGCGAGACGTGAATCGTCCAATTACCTATATCAGTAAAATACAATAGAACGGTTGATTTCGGCTTCTATCGGCTAGGAAATCCGGTTTCAGCCATGTCAGGCCAACCAGAGGACAAAAATTCCTCTATCGGCTGGACACATTGATAAGACGTAATATGATCTTCCTGGCTGTAGAACTAAAGAAATCGCCGTGATGTCCATGTCAGGATTAGCAAAATTTCGCCAAACAGGATTATGAGCGACCAATAACTTCCAACGTCGAGGCGTGGATGACCGAGGAGCTTATCGGGATTTCGGCTCATTCGGACCGACAAACGGCTATGGGTGACTTGTAATATCTCCAGTTTATCTGAGGGGTTAATATTTTAATGGTGTTTCAAATACCAACGTAAGTAACTGAGCTACCGATTTTAAATAGATAGATAATAAGTCACGGAAAAGCCGATATAATCCAACTGACGGGTGTAAGAGCCAACATTGGTAATGGTGAGCGATTCAGACCAAACTCTGACTCATAGTGCAATATGAGCAATATTCTCATGTGGTACATGATCATTAATACAGTATATGGTGAAGGTGACCATAACTACATTGCTCTCCTTGTACAGATGTACATCCCATCAAACGTGTACACTGTCTGACCTGTAAATTGAAAAAAAAGTTATAGTGCAATTTATGGATTCAATGGTGACTATAAGAGATATTATCTGACCAGGTCTGATAAATATTTTGTATCTGGTAAACTATCATCTGCTGAAAGTAGATGAAAGTTAAAATGGTTTATATCAATTTTGTAGCGATGATGCATATCTTTATTTAATGGGTATGATATATGAAAAGAAGAAAAATAACGAACAGGGTTTGGCACGTATTACAGGCAGCATACTCCGACTTTATTAATTATCAAGATTATGTATCAGTTTGTCTTTCTTAAATTTTGCTATTAAATCATTCTATTCTACATCATATGATTTATTCTAAAACTTTTGCATGAACCATATTTGTGTCCACACATTTAACCGGTACAACATAATGCTTCAATTTTTGTCACCAAACATGTTACTGTACCTTGGAAATTATGTAAAACGAGTGATTAGGAGAGCCCATTTTTAGCCTGACTGTGCAATTTTGAATCAGTTTGCATACCTGGAGCTCCCCGCCTCCCCCCCCAAATAATGATAAGGGTTGTCCTGTGTCAATAAGTGTGTTTACTTGTTATCACACTTTTGCAATGAATAAATTGCCACTGATAAAGCTACATTTCCTTGCATGCTGTAATCCCAGCACATCACTGACGTGAAACCGAAGTCTGTTATCATGGTTATATACGGTATCCAGGGATTTTTTGCAGGTTCCGATCCCAAACTCCCAGTTCCTTTTCGTAATTCATTATTGAGGGTCCAATTTTTTTAAGTGAATTTCGGCGCAAAGAGCATGTGATCAATCACAAAACAGAGGTTTATTAACATGAAATTCAATACCCAGCTATGCAATCGGATCGATATTGAGGCTTCCAGAAGCTTTTTCTAGGAGTATTTCCTTCAGAAATCTTTTCAAATTAAACAAAAACAACACTTTCGTTTTTTGTTTCATTTGAGTTTTGGGTGCCCATATGTTTTCCAAAACTAAACTGGCTCTAGATGCCGCCCTGATCCTACTTGACTAAAAAAACCTTTTAGGTTTTCCTTTTAGGTGCTTGCCTGCAATTCATGTTTAAAGGAGGTGTTCGCTTTAGATGGATATTTTTCCCTTCAGAGTCGCTCGCTGTTGCTCTATTGTCTCGCTCCGACTCGGCCGGTAAATTGTGACGTAATACTCAGGTATTCCCCAACTCTTTGTCAGACAGGCGAGGCCAGTCTAATGGGAAATTCTGGTTCATATTCGTATAAGGTTACCATTAGTATTTTCATGAACAACCAAGATATTTACGAACAATAATCAGTTATATTAATATATAAACCGACTCGAAAACTGAAAAAAAATAATCACTGCCAAAAGTTTAGCGAACAATAATTAAGGAAGTGACTGCAAACCCCCCCCCCCCGATATTGGCACATGCATTATCACTTGATAATAAAGGCCTTGATACTTATAAATTTTCAATTCATAGTTACAACTTTCCGCTGCCCTAAAGACGAAATTATGTATGTATAACAATTATTTTTTTCTCTGCTGGATCGTCAGAATATTCAAACACTGAACAAGTGGTCTGACTGTGTGTGTGGAGTTGTTTGTGTGCAATTCTATTCACGAATTATAAGGGGATTATGTGCATTAGGGGTTCGCTGTCTTTCATTTCACGTCACTTTAGCACTTTAAAGTCCAAACTGAAGATGGGAGAAAAAAGAAAAAAATGAAAATATTTTTTCAGGGATTTGAGGATTCGAACCAAAATGTTGCGTTTCTTTTAATCTGTAGCTCGACACTGTAACCATTCGGCCAAGCAGCTGTTTACAGTTATCGGCTTGAGGAATCATGTGCTGAATGGCGGTGAACGACACCCTTTCAGAGCATTACAAGCATTTTGACATATTTCAGTATTATGAATATATGACACCTTTAACCAAAACGATATTTCAGTATCATTTTGGATCAAACGCACCGCATTTCGATATGTAGGGCTTGTTTTGGTTAAAGGTGTCATATTTTATATATGAAGGGAATTCCCTTCAAGAATATCGCCAAAAATTGCAAAAACAAACAAATGCTTATTTTCTAATACTCGTAATATTTTTTTGACAAGTCTCTTCTCGGTGAAAATTGAGAATATGAAAATTCAGTATTTTCTCTCTCGAGCTAATAACTTTTCACGTGAACGAGAGGAAATTATATTTTCGGTTTATAAACGCAACACACTAAGGAAAAGAATACGGTCAAACCGAACACCTCCTTTGTTCAAACTTAAAAAGGTTTATCGAATAAATTGGCTTTCAATCAAAAAATGACAATAACAATATTATCACAATTTTCAGTTTTATATTTAAAATTTATATTATAATTTATTATTATTATTTTATTATTTATCTGTTGATAAACTTACTATCGAATCCCCGCATGAACCTCGTCGGCGACAATACCCGCCGTGGTTTTCCCTTGTTTAATTAGTAAATCACTGTTCTCTTTATGGTCTAACAGTAATTCGAGGCTTGAGAACACGAATGAATAATGTCCCTCCTGTAGTTTTTCTCTGTCGCAATCGCCAGGTCTAAGATATGTGGCAGTAAATCTTAGGGCTCGGAGTACATTTACCTCACTCGTTCATGATGGAAGTTAAAGGACAGATCACAAATAGAAGTCCGGTTTTTTAAACAGCCCCTTGCAACATAAAGATTTGCCGCTGTTCGTTATCGTCGATATACAACGCCTATGTTGATTGGCTCGCCGACGTTACGCTGAGCTTTTCGGAAATCATTGACTCCATTGGGTAATAAAGCTACGCGCCGCAATTAGCCGCATATTGACATCTGCACTGTTATCTATGCCCATCAACATGTTATTGTCCGCTGAATGTCTGCAGATCTATCAAGTCGGGCCTGTTATCTATGCCCATCGGGAACCCTTGGTTGCATGTTTCGTTGTGAATTTTGAAGGTTCCCTGATACAAGAAAGCCTGGTCCATTCATTATTATTGGATGAAGGACAACATTTTTCTTTAATTTTGCTATTAAATCATTGTAATCTACATCATATGATTTATTCTAAAACTTTTGCATGAACCATATTTGTGTCCACACATTTAACCGGTACAACATAATGCTTCAATTTTTGTCACCAAACATGTTACTGTACCTTGGAAATTATGTAAAACGAGTGATTAGGAGAGCCCATTTTTAGCCTGACTGTGCAATTTTGAATCAGTTTGCATACCTGGAGCTCCCCGCCTCCCCCCCCCAAATAATGATAAGGGTTGTCCTGTGTCAATAAGTGTGTTTACTTGTTATCACACTTTTGCAATGAATAAATTGCCACTGATAAAGCTACATTTCCTTGCATGCTGTAATCCCAGCACATCACTGACGTGAAACCGAAGTCTGTTATCATGGTTATATACGGTATCCAGGGATTTTTTGCAGGTTCCGATCCCAAACTCCCAGTTCCTTTTCGTAATTCATTATTGAGGGTCCAATTTTTTTAAGTGAATTTCGGCGCAAAGAGCATGTGATCAATCACAAAACAGAGGTTTATTAACATGAAATGCAATACCCAGCTATGCAATCGGATCGATATTGAGGCTTCCAGAAGCTTTTTCTAGGAGTATTTCCTTCAGAAATCTTTTCAAATTAAACAAAAACAACACTTTCGTTTTTTGTTTCATTTGAGTTTTGGGTGCCCATATGTTTTCCAAAACTAAACTGGCTCTAGATGCCGCCCTGATCCTACTTGACTAAAAAAACCTTTTAGGTTTTCCTTTTAGGTGCTTGCCTGCAATTCATGTTTAAAGGAGGTGTTCGCTTTAGATGGATATTTTTCCCTTCAGAGTCGCTCGCTGTTGCTCTATTGTCTCGCTCCGACTCGGCCGGTAAATTGTGACGTAATGCTCAGGTATTCCCCAACTCTTTGTCAGACAGGCGAGGCCAGTCTAATGGGAAATTCTGGTTCATATTCGTATAAGGTTACCATTAGTATTTTCATGAACGACCAAGATATTTACGAACAATAATCAGTTATATTAATATATAAACCGACTCGAAAACTGAAAAAAAATAATCACTGCCAAAAGTTTAGCGAACAATAATTAAGGAAGTGACTGCAAACCCCCCCCCCCCGATATTGGCACATGCATTATCACTTGATAATAAAGGCCTTGATACTTATAAATTTTCAATTCATAGTTACAACTTTCCGCTGCCCTAAAGACGAAATTATGTATGTATAACAATTATTTTTTTCTCTGCTGGATCGTCAGAATATTCAAACACTGAACAAGTGGTCTGACTGTGTGTGTGGAGTTGTTTGTGTGCAATTCTATTCACGAATTATAAGGGGATTATGTGCATTAGGGGTTCGCTGTCTTTCATTTCACGTCACTTTAGCACTTTAAAGTCCAAACTGAAGATGGGAGAAAAAAGAAAAAAATGAAAATATTTTTTCAGGGATTTGAGGATTCGAACCAAAATGTTGCGTTTCTTTTAATCTGTAGCTCGACACTGTAACCATTCGGCCAAGCAGCTGTTTACAGTTATCGGCTTGAGGAATCATGTGCTGAATGGCGGTGAACGACACCCTTTCAGAGCATTACAAGCATTTTGACATATTTCAGTATTATGAATATATGACACCTTTAACCAAAACGATATTTCAGTATCATTTTGGATCAAACGCACCGCATTTCGATATGTAGGGCTTGTTTTGGTTAAAGGTGTCATATTTTATATATGAAGGGAATTCCCTTCAAGAATATCGCCAAAAATTGCAAAAACAAACAAATGCTTATTTTCTAATACTCGTAATATTTTTTTGACAAGTCTCTTCTCGGTGAAAATTGAGAATATGAAAATTCAGTATTTTCTCTCTCGAGCTAATAACTTTTCACGTGAACGAGAGGAAATTATATTTTCGGTTTATAAACGCAACACACTAAGGAAAAGAATACGGTCAAACCGAACACCTCCTTTGTTCAAACTTAAAAAGGTTTATCGAATAAATTGGCTTTCAATCAAAAAATGACAATAACAATATTATCACAATTTTCAGTTTTATATTTAAAATTTATATTATAATTTATTATTATTATTTTATTATTTATCTGTTGATAAACTTACTATCGAATCCCCGCATGAGCCTCGTCGGCGACAATACCCGCCGTGGTTTTCCCTTGTTTAATTAGCAAATCACTGTTCTCTTTATGGTCTAACAGTAATTCGAGGCTTGAGAACACGAATGAATAATGTCCCTCCTGTAGTTTTTCTCTGTCGCAATCGCCAGGTCTAAGATATGTGGCAGTAAATCTTAGGGCTCGGAGTACATTTACCTCACTCGTTCATGATGGAAGTTAAAGGACAGATCACAAATAGAAGTCCGGTTTTTTAAACAGCCCCTTGCAACATAAAGATTTGCCGCTGTTCGTTATCGTCGATATACAACGCCTATGTTGATTGGCTCGCCGACGTTACGCTGAGCTTTTCGGAAATCATTGACTCCATTGGGTAATAAAGCTACGCGCCGCAATTAGCCGCATATTGACATCTGCACTGTTATCTATGCCCATCAACATGTTATTGTCCGCTGAATGTCTGCAGATCTATCAAGTCGGGCCTGTTATCTATGCCCATCGGGAACCCTTGGTTGCATGTTTCGTTGTGAATTTTGAAGGTTCCCTGATACAAGAAAGCCTGGTCCATTCATTATTATTGGATGAAGGACAACATTTTTCTTTAATTTTGCTATTAAATCATTCTAATCTACATCATATGATTTATTCTAAAACTTTTGCATGAACCATATTTGTGTCCACACATTTAACCGGTACAACATAATGCTTCAATTTTTGTCACCAAACATGTTACTGTACCTTGGAAATTATGTAAAACGAGTGATTAGGAGAGCCCATTTTTAGCCTGACTGTGCAATTTTGAATCAGTTTGCATACCTGGAGCTCCCCGCCTCCCCCCCCCAAATAATGATAAGGGTTGTCCTGTGTCAATAAGTGTGTTTACTTGTTATCACACTTGTGCAATGCATAAATTGCCACTGATAAAGCTACATTTCCTTGCATGCTGTAATCCCAGCACATCACTGACGTGAAACCGAAGTCTGTTATCATGGTTATATACGGTATCCAGGGATTTTTTGCAGGTTCCGATCCCAAACTCCCAGTTCCTTTTCGTAATTCATTATTGAGGGTCCAATTTTTTTAAGTGAATTTCGGCGCAAAGAGCATGTGATCAATCACAAAACAGAGGTTTATTAACATGAAATTCAATACCCAGCTATGCAATCGGATCGATATTGAGGCTTCCAGAAGCTTTTTCTAGGAGTATTTCCTTCAGAAATCTTTTCAAATTAAACAAAAACAACACTTTCGTTTTTTGTTTCATTTGAGTTTTGGGTGCCCATATGTTTTCCAAAACTAAACTGGCTCTAGATGCCGCCCTGATCCTACTTGACTAAAAAAACCTTTTAGGTTTTCCTTTTAGGTGCTTGCCTGCAATTCATGTTTAAAGGAGGTGTTCGCTTTAGATGGATATTTTTCCCTTCAGAGTCGCTCGCTGTTGCTCTATTGTCTCGCTCCGACTCGGCCGGTAAATTGTGACGTAATGCTCAGGTATTCCCCAACTCTTTGTCAGACAGGCGAGGCCAGTCTAATGGGAAATTCTGGTTCATATTCGTATAAGGTTACCATTAGTATTTTCATGAACGACCAAGATATTTACGAACAATAATCAGTTATATTAATATATAAACCGACTCGAAAACTGAAAAAAAATAATCACTGCCAAAAGTTTAGCGAACAATAATTAAGGAAGTGACTGCAAACCCCCCCCCCCGATATTGGCACATGCATTATCACTTGATAATAAAGGCCTTGATACTTATAAATTTTCAATTCATAGTTACAACTTTCCGCTGCCCTAAAGACGAAATTATGTATGTATAACAATTATTTTTTTCTCTGCTGGATCGTCAGAATATTCAAACACTGAACAAGTGGTCTGACTGTGTGTGTGGAGTTGTTTGTGTGCAATTCTATTCACGAATTATAAGGGGATTATGTGCATTAGGGGTTCGCTGTCTTTCATTTCACGTCACTTTAGCACTTTAAAGTCCAAACTGAAGATGGGAGAAAAAAGAAAAAAATGAAAATATTTTTTCAGGGATTTGAGGATTCGAACCAAAATGTTGCGTTTCTTTTAATCTGTAGCTCGACACTGTAACCATTCGGCCAAGCAGCTGTTTACAGTTATCGGCTTGAGGAATCATGTGCTGAATGGCGGTGAACGACACCCTTTCAGAGCATTACAAGCATTTTGACATATTTCAGTATTATGAATATATGACACCTTTAACCAAAACGATATTTCAGTATCATTTTGGATCAAACGCACCGCATTTCGATATGTAGGGCTTGTTTTGGTTAAAGGTGTCATATTTTATATATGAAGGGAATTCCCTTCAAGAATATCGCCAAAAATTGCAAAAACAAACAAATGCTTATTTTCTAATACTCGTAATATTTTTTTGACAAGTCTCTTCTCGGTGAAAATTGAGAATATGAAAATTCAGTATTTTCTCTCTCGAGCTAATAACTTTTCACGTGAACGAGAGGAAATTATATTTTCGGTTTATAAACGCAACACACTAAGGAAAAGAATACGGTCAAACCGAACACCTCCTTTGTTCAAACTTAAAAAGGTTTATCGAATAAATTGGCTTTCAATCAAAAAATGACAATAACAATATTATCACAATTTTCAGTTTTATATTTAAAATTTATATTATAATTTATTATTATTATTTTATTATTCATCTGTTGATAAACTTACTATCGAATCCCCGCATGAGCCTCGTCGGCGACAATACCCGCCGTGGTTTTCCCTTGTTTAATTAGCAAATCACTGTTCTCTTTATGGTCTAACAGTAATTCGAGGCTTGAGAACACGAATGAATAATGTCCCTCCTGTAGTTTTTCTCTGTCGCAATCGCCAGGTCTAAGATATGTGGCAGTAAATCTTAGGGCTCGGAGTACATTTACCTCACTCGTTCATGATGGAAGTTAAAGGACAGATCACAAATAGAAGTCCGGTTTTTTAAACAGCCCCTTGCAACATAAAGATTTGCCGCTGTTCGTTATCGTCGATATACAACGCCTATGTTGATTGGCTCGCCGACGTTACGCTGAGCTTTTCGGAAATCATTGACTCCATTGGGTAATAAAGCTACGCGCCGCAATTAGCCGCATATTGACATCTGCACTGTTATCTATGCCCATCAACATGTTATTGTCCGCTGAATGTCTGCAGATCTATCAAGTCGGGCCTGTTATCTATGCCCATCGGGAACCCTTGGTTGCATGTTTCGTTGTGAATTTTGAAGGTTCCCTGATACAAGAAAGCCTGGTCCATTCATTATTATTGGATGAAGGACAACATTTTTCTTTAATTTTGCTATTAAATCATTCTAATCTACATCATATGATTTATTCTAAAACTTTTGCATGAACCATATTTGTGTCCACACATTTAACCGGTACAACATAATGCTTCAATTTTTGTCACCAAACATGTTACTGTACCTTGGAAATTATGTAAAACGAGTGATTAGGAGAGCCCATTTTTAGCCTGACTGTGCAATTTTGAATCAGTTTGCATACCTGGAGCTCCCCGCCTCCCCCCCCCAAATAATGATAAGGGTTGTCCTGTGTCAATAAGTGTGTTTACTTGTTATCACACTTGTGCAATGCATAAATTGCCACTGATAAAGCTACATTTCCTTGCATGCTGTAATCCCAGCACATCACTGACGTGAAACCGAAGTCTGTTATATACGGTATCCAGGGATTTTTTGCAGGTTCCGATCCCAAACTCCCAGTTCCTTTTCGTAATTCATTATTGAGGGTCCAATTTTTTTAAGTGAATTTCGGCGCAAAGAGCATGTGATCAATCACAAAACAGAGGTTTATTAACATGAAATTCAATACCCAGCTATGCAATCGGATCGATATTGAGGCTTCCAGAAGCTTTTTCTAGGAGTATTTCCTTCAGAAATCTTTTCAAATTAAACAAAAACAACACTTTCGTTTTTTGTTTCATTTGAGTTTTGGGTGCCCATATGTTTTCCAAAACTAAACTGGCTCTAGATGCCGCCCTGATCCTACTTGACTAAAAAAACCTTTTAGGTTTTCCTTTTAGGTGCTTGCCTGCAATTCATGTTTAAATTTGTTCAAACTTAAAAAGGCTTATCGAATAAATTGGCTTTCAATCAAAAAATGACAATAACAATATTATCACAATTTTCAGTTTTATATTTAAAATTTATATTATAATTTATTATTATTATTTTATTATTTATCTGTTGATAAACTTACTATCGAATCCCCGCATGAGCCTCGTCGGCGACAATAGCCGCCGTGGTTTTCCCTTGTTTAATTAGCAAATCACTGTTCTCTTTATGGTCTAACAGTAATTCGAGGCTTGAGAACACAAATGAATAGTGTCCCTCCTGTAGTTTTTCTCTGTCGCAATCGCCAGGTCTAAGATATGTGGCAGTAAATCTTAGGGATCGGAGTACATTTACCTCACTCGTTCATGATGGAAGTTAAAGGACAGATCACAAATAGAAGTCCGGTTTTTTAAACAGCCCCTTACAACATAAAGATTTGCCGCTGTTCGTTATCGTCGATATACAACGCCTATGTTGATTGGCTCGCCGACGTTACGCTGAGCTTTTCGGAAATCATTGACTCCATTGGGTAATAAAGCTACGCGCCGCAATTAGCCGCATATTGACATCAGAGGCTATATATGACAATAGAGGATATATAATCTGATGCCATGAGAATGGATGCCGGGACACAAACTTGGATTTCCTTAACCTTAAGAATAGCATGAAAAGTAAGTTTGTATTAGAAAAGTACATTGCTATCTCTAACATGAAAATGGAAAAGTTCGAAATGATCTGGGCTCCAGTAGATGCAAGCCTGTCTGATTAATTTTTTCACAGGCCAATTACTACCAAATGTATTATTTTAGTAAGTGGCTTTTCATGCATGCCAGTATACTAAATATAAATATCTTCGCTGAAATGGAATGTACATATATACCAGTGTATATCATTCTTATAGATATGTGAGTGTGTGTAATATTATATATTCGTTTTGAAAAAAAAACGGCTGTTAAATAAAAAAAAAATATAGAAAAAAGATAATGGACTGTGTATGTTTGAATAAAGGGCACAGAAATCATGTACATATACTTCAAAATCATTAATTAATTGAAAACCTGATAAAGACGATAATAAATAGTCAGTTAAGCTTACACATTTACTTGTACATGTAGTTTCCCAATTTCTGCATCTTTGCCAATGCGACCGTTACAAATATATATATTATTATTTCTGCATACTTCGAGCAATTTCATGCCGTACGTATTTTTACATTTATCCCGTGTTGCACGACTCATTTTAACACCCATATCTACTAATTTCAAGGATTCATCAATTATATCTCTTAGTTCATCATCAAAATGTAATGAATCGGCTAAATATTTATCCGAAACATTGAAATCGTCCATCGAAGCTGCTCTTGCTTTAAAATCTCCAAACAGAAACACATTACAAGAAATTGACAGTTTGTCTACTATTTCTCTATTCGGAAGTATTTTCTAAATCATCCACAGACTGATTTTTATAGTATCTATTAAATTCAGTAGTTTTTGTTTCCGCAAAGATTGGATCTCGTCATATGGTCAGCTGGTACGTTCTCGTGAACAGCTACCAGGGCCTCTGTTATTTGACCGTGCACAAAAAACTCCGTGTACCTGATTTACTTTCATTTCGGTATCGGTTCCATTTATTTGCATAACAGACGTTGCTGGTGTATTCATTGTTATTTCTGTGCGAATGGCCACACTCTCCTTGATATATATTTGTATAACACTTGCTTGGTCTTGTAAGAAATGAAATTGATTACTTGTACCAACAGGTCATCTAGTTCATGCCACACAACGTTAATTTTGCTATCAAAGGAACTCCTGGTTAAAAAGAGGACACTATTATCCCGAGAAGTACAATACAGGCTGTTTCGTGGGTTACATTTTAATCTAGACGGCGTCAGCAGATTTTGAAATATCCAACTCTGTCCAGTCAGATATCTAACATGTGTCCAACCGGGGAAACACGCTCTAATATGGCATATCTTATTATGTATATTATATTATCAAAAAGAAAAACAAATGTGGTATATCTTCAGTATACTATAGTTACCCCTTGCGGAAACCAGCTGATATACATTACTTGGTATGACCGTCTTTGGCGAGTTTGGGGTGTGACTGCCAGGTAAGACCATCTGTTTATTTGCTCTCTTGTCAGTATTCTAAACTAAGGCACTCGCTATCTAATGGTTTATTAATTTCATATTCTAGAAGAATATTACAATACCGTCATGCAGAAAACACCTGGTATATTTATCAATTATGGTCTGCTCCCGAGGGAACTATTTCCCCCATAGTGCCATCTGGGGGAGATAGTCTCATTCAAACTGAGAATTAGTGACCGTTCTATTTTGGGCATGTACTCTCAACAGTTCAAAGAAGTCATTTTGCAGTTTGTTGTGTCAATTGACTAGTTCGTAGCTAGACAATGCTGAAAAATGAATGGCACCAGAAACCAACCCAAGCCTACAACTTAGTTCTATTGATTTGATTTTGAAACAGAACTGCCATTTGCTCTCAAAAAAAAGTTTCAATATCTTGAATTCAACAAACCACAGAAAGTTGAAAATTTACACACACACACGTACACAAATTTGGTTGTCATGATATTAATACTGTTGAATATTTTAATAAACAGGCGACTAAAAACGTGAACCTTGCATGTCAATTTTGTTCACAAGACCTCACTTTTGAACATATACAAAAGGATTTCTGAACGGCGAGATATAAAATGAGCTCTATTGGACATCTGTTTAAAATAATGTGCAAAATATCAATTTGGCTAAAAGCTATGATCATATTAATGGGGTGACATATGCAACTATAGCCTTATAAGACGTCAAGTTGTTGTTGTTTAAGTCAAGGCTTAAACAACAACAACAACAACTTGACGTCTTATATGGCTAATGCAACTATACCTTTTTTCATAGAATCACAAGTGATCTGATTACTGAATAGGCAATACAGTTCATCTGTTCATGGCCAATATCATATACCAATATCTTCTCCAAACCTTGCTGAATGTGAATATATCACATCTTAGAACGAACAATGTAAATTGTATT
>JAVTVY010005469.1:0-37373 GCA_036873755.1 Hanleya hanleyi | reverse complement strand
TAAAATACTGTCTCATTCTTTTAGAAACGTAGCTGCCGATTAATTTAGGTCAGGAGCTTCCCATCCCGTTTAGATACGGGTGTTCTTTGGAGTATGGGGTCTGATTTAAATCTATTTTTCAGCAAAATGCTTCCTAGGGATCTACTGGTGTCGCTGATACTGTGTAATAGGACGTAAGAAGTCCCCGTTTATCCGAAACATCGTCGCCAGTGACGTCTTGTATGGGCTGGGTTAAGACAATATTTGTCCGAGGGTCAGTGGTTTGATCATGATGATGATGACGATGTTGATGCCCAAAATCAGATTGTTTGTTCAAATGACATGTTGATGGATGTCTTCGAGCTTAATTCTTAGAATAAGAACACATTATTGATCATCATTTCTTGTGATTTACTGTCAAGTAAGCACACCTCATTCCGGGTGAATAACTTTCAAGTACATAGAACGTACACTTGTGGGTGTCGATGAATCGTGAAATTGCGTTCACTCGATCGACTTCATGGCATCTGAAGCTTCGATTCTGGAAAATGGGACAATAGCCTGGATTTTTTTGCTACAAAACTTCGATAGTTGACGGAACCGCAGCATCCCGTGATCGCGTGATGATTTTTCAAATTGGATTAGATATCCATCGTGATTTTCTTTGGAAAAACATATCTTCTTTCAGTGGCATTTCTAAGCTAGAAATAGTTTACTGGTTCAATAACTTCTTGAATTTGTCTGTGGTGACGTGGATATTAACACCATTGTCGAACCAGTGGTTCTACATATACATGATGTTGGTTTGACAATGCTGTTAGTATCGACAATGGAACACCAACGCAAATAATTTCTAGAAGCAGTTGACTACAGTGGAATTCGGCCCCCTACCAAACTTTCTGCGCTATCTCCGGAACGACAAAAAATGGAGAGCTGAAACTCCTTGACTTTATAGTTTATCATATTGGGGTCATTTTGGGCCTATTTGCATAACACCCTGAGCAAAAGATCATGAGTAAATTCGAAATGGCGACCACGTGGGGTACTAGAAAAATGAAGTTTTTGTCATATTTCTTCAAAATTTCTGCTTTTCCGCGATGAAAATTGGACAAAAACTATTTTATTTCACATCACATTATTTTTTACTAATTTATCATGCAGTTTCTGCGGAGAAATTGCATAAAAAAAAAAATCGAAAAATCCGACCGAAAAATCGATCAAAAAATGCTGTTATTGAAAATCAAGGCGGTCATCTTGAATTTGTGTTTTACATTTTCTGGTAGAGCTTGACCTAAGGGTATAGTGTGGTGAGTTTCAGCCCCCTAGCTCAAAGGGTAAGAAAAATAATTAGGGGACGAGGGGGGGGGGGGGGCATTTCGGCCCCCCCAGCCCAGGACAGGTCCCCAAAAGCCCATGCCAGATAGAGTTAACGACAGGACATTTGGAAGGGATGCCTGTTCGAATCCCAGTGGAATCTCGACCAAAGATCAACAAACCCGAAATATAGAAGTCAGGAATTGTGGGAAAATGCGAAAGATTTAATGTAATTTATCAGAATTGCATTGGTGGACGATGCACCACCTGTACTACAAATACTGAATGAAATTAACCTCAAACTTAACGGTTTGACAAGCAGCAATCTAATTGAATTAAATCCTATCTGCTTCCCATCCGGATATGTTGCTTGTAGGATCTAACCGGCTTGTAGTCAGGCGAGTGTCAACAAATCCAGAGAAATGTTCATAGTGCTTTGAAGGGAACATAATGGTAGGGGCGTTTTGGTTGCCTCAGCCGAACCAGACGCCACGCTGTCGAGGTATCTTATGATGTTCCTGCCCCCCCACCCCCCACCCCCCCCCTCCAGTTTGGCGCCATAATGCGCGGTAGAAATATGGACTGGTCCTTGGCATAAGCCTTTGGGTTAAGGCGGAGACGATGACCCTATCCCCCCCCCCCCCACCCGACTGCAAGTCAAGTAGTTTAAAAAGCGGCCGTGATGTCAATAGACTATTAAATTTTCATGACCTGGGCTCTCTGAACACCGAATTCAATTGAAATCATTAAGATGCTACATAGCAACATATACGATTGTGGAGTATTGATAGGATATTAATGTATTAAGAAAGGACAAGATGGTGTGTGGAATTATGTAGATATAGTTAATATTACCATGAATCCGATTCCGGGAGGACCAGTGGGACCCTGGAAATTATAGAAAACTCACGGATGCATTTGTAGATGGACAGATAGTACACGGTATAACATTTTACTGTCAGGATTGTAATATTAGTTCTATTCAGTTGGCAAGGTGCCAGTTCTGCTCTGGAGATATTTATATGGTTAACCATTCAAATATATGTATTTATGTATATCAGCAAATACTACAATGTAATACAGTTATATGTATCAAATCCACTGAGTAAACAAAACTGAGTATGGCAGAGCGATAGAGGATAGGACTGGTATATCATCGCGCAACGACTCTCGGTAAACAGCCTACATGTAGTCGATTAAGTAGAAACTCTTAAGGTTATGCATAGAGTCAAGTTCAAACACGATGCTACATTAATCGAAGTTTGTCGATGTTATTACCTGCTGTCCTGTTGATCCCTGCTGCCCTGGATTACCTTTTTCTCCCTTTAAGAACAACAACATACATCCATTCTATCAAATTGTTAAATTAATAATACATGTACGTTGTTTAAAAAATAGAAAAAAATCTGTAAACGATGAAAAGTCAAGGTCCATCACGTCTTTTTCGGTTATATACAAGTACGGAACGGATATTGTGCCAAGAATGGTCAGTACGACATATAGCGTGAATCTGAGACACACAATTCCCATGACGAGTAAAGATAAACTTTTTTCGAACGATGGTCCTCAAGATGACAAAGAGCAGTTCGACTATAAATGATCCATCTGACATTGTCGGCTTTGACCACAGAATCGTGGAACTTTTGGGATGTCCGCCGGGTATTTATATTGTCAGAAGGATTAGGTCAAATTGATCAGACATTTTTTGGTATAAACCGAAGACCTCAAAATTTTGGGTCAAATTTCATTTTGACCAACTATTCTGAGTACGACAAGTCAGTACCCAATCGTTCTGACATTGTAGATCTGAAGGAGGATATTATCATGACCATTGAAAGTTATCTTTCTCGAAAGTAAGTATATGTACTGCTTGAGTATGTTAGTAGATGTGGAGGGACCATTGCCACAGATCAATGTGTTGGCTGTATGATCGTCGATCACCAGCTTCGGTATATACTTGTGTCGATGCTGTAGACTTACCTTCATCCCATCACAGCCAGGTTCTCCTCTTGGACCAGGAAACCCACTCAGCCCCGCTTCTCCCTGGGAAGAAAATGAAGACGTTGAAGAGGATTTATGCAACTTCTTTGCTCAAACAAAGCTATCATTGCCAGTGATCTTTACTGAACAGCTCAAAACCTATCATTACTGCAGATAGTAAAAGATGGACTTTTCCAAATGGTGGGGGTTCAGTCCCGTAGACCTCTGCTTAGTAGTTTGAAACTTATCATAGAGACAGCGACAGATAAATTTTCCTAAATATTAGAATGGATTATCTCACCGGCTTACCATCCCGCCCCGGAATTCCATCAAAACCTTTCTCGCCCTGTATGAACAAAGAGATGAATACGTAATTCAATTATTTGATGATGGCGAACGGACAAACGATTCGGCTCGCTGAAGTTAGTGGCCGTTTAGATACCATGACTTGAATACATGTATGATATATTCATGATCTTAAAATTATATAGTGATAATTCAAGCGAAATACAACCTTGGACCTCTTAAAAACAAGTTGACTTGTCATTTGACGTATTATAGGCGTCAAAACCGACATTCATTATTCAACCGTCGTCCACAAACTAAATACCGCTTCTAAACCTGTTTTATGCGAGAGTCCGCACTAATTCCGAACATGCGTATAACGAAAATTTAAAATAACACACTATCGCTTTCTGTAAGACAGAAGCGGTCATCTGTTTTTTTCAATAATGACATTAAGACATCATAAAGTAAAATCTTTATCACGGACAAGTGTTCTTTTTTCCAAGTCGTATTTTAGAATATAATATATCTGTCACACTTTGATTGTGACTGTTCATTTAAACATAACGTTCAAATGATCCCGGGTTAAGCGAAATTAGACGCAAGTTAGGAAACGTATTGTTCTATACGATCGTATATTGTCTTCAGTGACGATATTTATCACATGATTTTAGAAAAACTTTAAAATGGAATCGTCCGGTGGTATAGAGACATTCATGTTGTCTTGCTTATCGCTTCTGTCTTACAGCGTAACAAGCTGGTTATCATTCAATGGATGACGATATGAGCAACAAAGATCGTTACAGATATTTCATCAACAGCTGATATAGTATATCATCATTACGATCCTTATGTTCAGGCAAATTTTTCGAACAGCATATTTAGACTTAGAAGCAGGAAAAATCCGTCTTTATGTCAACTGAAGCTGAATACTGTGGCATGGATATGTTATTTATCCCAGAAAACTGCAAAGCTAGCCAGTGAAATTTGTAGAATGTTTGCAGAATTTCTCTCCACAGTAGTCTGAAGTTAAGTTTTGCCGTCTGAATAATTATAAGAAATAGGGTATTGTGAGGATATTTGAAAAAACATTTTCGAAAGAGTACGTTTGTGACATATTGGTTGCCACATTGTGAAATATCGATTCTGGGCCACCATATAAATGCATAAAAGATATGTAAGATGTCGATTCTTGACCACCATATAAATGCATAAATTCCAACTTTTCATTTACCAATTTTATATAAATCTGTGTGCATGCAAACCTTGATATTGTGATGTGTTTTGACAAAGCTATTTCCGAAATACTATTCCATGACCCTTCAGGTCGGTTATTGTAAACACAATTATTTGTGAGAATCAGTTATGTAAGTTCAAATTTATACAGGTAACATAGAAACCGCTTATGTAAGTGTAATGAGTTAACCTTCGTTAACCTTGGTTTTGACGACTGAATTTATGTAATGCGACAGTTTTGTGATTTGTTAGTCATAATTGTACCGAATTTGTAAGGACATTTATGCCGGGTTAAATTGACATTGTAACGTCTAGCTTTGTATATAACGGAATGAACGGCACATATAGTCAGACTAGTAACACCAGGTCTCCCTGATGGCTAAACCATCAGATCTCACAGAGGCTCATGTCTCCGATAATGGTTATTGCTATCTCCAGTTCCGAAAATGACTGTTTACAGAATAGTCTGATGTTGATGAGGTTGTGCTAGTCTGCCTGCCAAATGATGCCGGTCATTCCTAAGTTAGGTGGAATGAATTTACAATAAATCGGCTTAATATTCAACAGACATTGAACTTCGTGTTCGTTGTATCCTCTCTCATTTAAAGAGGTTGTCAAGACTTCGAGAAATCTCAGAAGCCGGACGTTGGAAACTATTATTGTATAGGTTTTATGGAGACCATCCCTGTGTCTTGAGACGACTTCGCGTTACAACATCTTAAGGATCACACGCGCACAAGTCATGTCGTCTTAAAGACCTCAAATTTCATAATGGCGAGCTTGCCAGGATAAAGACAATTTTCTTTTGGATACAACTACAAGATCATGAGACAACAGATTTAGACGATCGACCGAGGACATTGAGAGTACTAATTTTTGGACAAAATGGTCGAGCCAGACGAAACTTTTGGACAATCTTCGAATTGATATTCAGGCCAAGGACAATTGTTAATTGTAAAGAGAACAGATAAAGGACCTTCCTTTCTTTTTGCACCTGCTGAAGTATAGCAGACGTTAATTAAGTCACCTAGACGGGGACGGTGACTGATGAAAACATTTGGTGCCCTTGTTTTTTTGGCCATTGTGAAATGTGCTACCCTGTTCAACGCCTCCTTGAACTGCCTTGTAATTCTGACTGGAAAGAATTCCAAATTGCTGTCCACAACTGCCGTGAGTGATGTCCATCTTTGTGATAAGATGATCGACCCAAACAGTGTTCCTTCCTATAACAGCGACATGTTTCTCCTCTTCCTTGGTGACGTGACAGCGTGTGCCAGAAACCTCTGGAACGAGTCCATTCCGTGGAAACAGTATATACAGGTACAGTTTGATTCATTCTACTTAACAGAGCCTTGTAAATGGCCATAGTGATTGAAAACATAACTGTGTTGTGATATATTCTCTGCCTGGAATTGAGTGTAGACCTATCATCATCAAATACGTCTACTTACTCCCAAACTTCAGTTACTCTGGAAGATTTATTTAACAATCACAAAACGTTTCTCAGGGAAAGAGGTATTTGTCTTTCACCCAATCATAACGACATACCAAAAGTATACTGGACTCCCAAAATGCATAAATCACCATACAAAGCTAGATTCATAGCTGGTTCTAGAAGCTGCACCACCAAGCTTCCTTCAACCCTATTGACGAGGGCCCTTCAGGAGGTAAAAGCATTTTGGGAAAGGTATTGCGCCATCATTTCTAAAAACTCTGGCGTTGAATGTATGTGGATATTAAAAAACTCAAAATGTCTTACGGAGGAACTTGATGCTAAAGTTCACATACCGTACAGACATGTATCCACATGGGATTTCTCGACTCTCTATACTACAATCCCTCATCAGGACCTTCTTGACCGTCTAAGTTTATTAATAGTATCTGTGTTCAAGAAAACTGATCGTAGATATATTAATGTCGGAAGTCATAAAGCATTTTTTAGCTCTACTACATACAAGAGATATCATTCATGGGAAGTTTCTTTGTTTATAAAGCTGCTTGAATTTCTCATTAAAAATATCTATGTGAAATTTGGCAACACAATATATCAACAGCATATAGGTATTCCAATGGGTACTAATTGCGCACCCCTGTTGGCTGACCTGTATCTGTTCTCTTATGAATATGACTATATGCAGGCGCTTTCAAAAACCGATCCATTCAAAGCCCGTTCCTTCTCAATCACCAAACGCTATATAGACGATCTTCTCGCTGTGGATAATCGCTATATAAATGACGCAGTGAAGGATATATATCCACCTTCACTGGATTTGAAGGAAACTACAGATAGCCCTACAGGCACATCATATTTAGATCTATATCTCTACAAAAATGAAGCGGGCATTCTCTCTCGTCGACTTTATGACAAAAGAGATGATTACAATTTCGACATCGTAAACTATCCCTTTCTGGACAGTAATATTCCAGTGGGACCTGCATATGGCGTATACATATCTCGCCTAGTAGCATTTGCTAGATCCTGTGTTAATTGTGACGATTTCAATCAACGTCACAAAACATTGTTGCAGAAACTTATAAAACAGGGCTATTCCTCCAAGCGCCTCCACTCAAAGTTTCTCAAATTTGGCGATACATATCGCATGCTGATAGCAGATTACGAACGTAGCGTGCAAGATCTATGGCATTACGTTTCGTAACTTGTGTCTAATTCCGCTTAACCCGGGGCTAGGGGCCGTATGAACCCATGTACTTCAAGATCCTCATGGTGCTCATATAAACAGTCACAATCAAAGCGTGACTGAGATACACCAGTCTCTAGATAACGACTTTAGAACGATTATTATGGATTAAGAATACTGATCAGCGATACGGATTTTATATTTTTGGAACATCATGATGTCTTGTCGGCATCATTGAAAACTGTTGACCGCTTCTCTCTTGCAGGAAACTAGCCTATGTTTATGTATACTATGATTGTCTTTTTTGAATTTGGTGTTAATACTGTTATATGGATATGGAAAAGGTCTTTGGATTATGGACGCGGATATTCTTTAATGGACGACGGCTGAATTATGAATGACGGACTAGACGCTTGTATTCCCTGAACTTTCTGTCTGACGTTGTGAAGTTCCCACTGATTGACAATAGTGCGTGTGATGTACAGTGTGTAATTTACAGGAATGGGTCCTGCCCTAACGAACTCAAAGACATTGTATTCTTATAACTTTCTTGGAACATTTTGAACTGAATCCCCAAACAGGTTGGTAACATGTATTGAACAATCATGTTATATGTGCTATAATAATGCCTTATATGAACTCTTGCCATCTTTCGTAAATCATGCACGTTTCGTTTCGGTAATTATTGATAATGCCGCATGCCCAGTGATGTTGATAAATTAATGATAAAACTGATAGATTGAATGAACATTTGTGACTGATAAATTTAGTGATTTGTAGATTGATAAATCTAGCCTTTGAAGTTTGTACGAGAATCTTGTAATGTGGATCCACAATGATTTTTTTTTGTTTTTTTGTCGCGATTAGTTTCCATAATAGTGTAGCTGGTAAGCTAAACACTTAACGCAATTTGAGCTAAATGAAAATAAGATAATCGCGTATACAATGAGTATATGTACGTACTAGTGTTTGTAGCATATGCATGCTTGGAATAGGCTGTGGAAGCCTGGTGGGTGTGAGCTGATGAGCCCCCACAATTCCCGAATAGGCCATAGAAGCCTGGATATTTGGTTATTTGTTTTTTGTATTGTTGTTTGGATCCTCAGATATAAATCTAAGATGCTGGATGACAAATTGGTTTCAATTAACACATATTGACAACTTCGTTAAGTGTAATACATATTGTGTCCATGTCAACCATAAACTTTTAGCTTTCATAATGATTTCTCTTGCACTGAATTGGTATGATTTTTCTTGCACTGAACTGGTATATTAATTCCGTTTCGAAATAATTTGCTTCTGTTTGTTCTGATTGACATTATCGTGCATGTAGGTTGGAGTTTTGACTTCCATGAACATCTAATGTGTGGATAAACTATTTTGGATTTGAAGCTAATGGATGAATTTTCCAGCAATTGTTTTGATATTTGCGCCATGTTTTGAGCACATTGTTTTGACATGTCCACACTTGTCCCACATACCTAGGGTACTTTCATTGAGACCTTACGCAATGAATATGGACTACGGTTATTGAATAAATTGTTTCTGGTATTCGACCGATATTTCTGATAACGACCTTGGCTATTCATAATGGACTATTCTTTCACGTTTGCTATTATTCTCGCTGCCTTACGCATTTCGTGTCTATACTTTGAGATGAATAAACGATCTTCGTACGTATTTTTCATCTTCCATTGTTGGATGATATGTGAAATATCGATTCTGGGCCACCATATAAATGCATAAAAGATATGTAAGATGTCGATTCTTGACCACCATATAAATACATAAATTCTGACTTTTCATTTACCAATTTTATATAAATCTATGTGCATGCAAACCTTGATATTGTGATGTGTTTTGACAAAGCTATTTCCGAAATACTATTCCATGACCCTTCAGGTCGGTTATTGTAAACACAATTATTTGTGAGAATCAGTTATGTAAGTTCAAATTTATACAGGCAACCGCTTATGTAAGTGTAATGAGTTAACCTTCGTTAACCTTGGCTTTGACGACTGCATTTATGTAATGCGACAGTTTTGTGATTTGCTAGTCATAATTGTACCGAATTTGTAAGGACATTTATGCCGGGTTAAATTGACATTGTAACGTCTAGCTTTGTATATAACGGAATGAACGGCACATATAGTCAGACTAGTAACACCAGGTCTTCCTGATGGCTAAACCATCAGGTCTCACAGAGGCTCATGTCTCCGATAATGGTTATTGCTATCTCCAGTTCCGAAAATGACTGTTTACAGAATAGTCTGATGTTGATGAGGTTGTGCTAGTCTGCCTGCCAAATGATGCCGGTCATTCCTAAGTTAGGTGGAATGAATTTACAATAAATCGGCTTAATATTCAACAGACATTGAACTTCGTTTTCGTTGTATCCTCTCTCATTTAAAGAGGTTGTCAAGACTTCGAGAAATCTCAGAAGCCGGACCTTGGAAACTATTATTGTATAGGTTTTATGAAGACCATCCCTGTGTCTTGAGACGACTTCGCGTTACAACATCTTAAAGATCACACGCGCACAAGTCCTGTCGTCTTAAAGACCTCAAATTTCATAACATGAACAGGTACAATAAAAGCGTACCTGAGATACAACACATATCACGAATCATTAGATTCTTGGTATGTGGTTTAGAAAATGTTAACGAGAAGACTATACTGTGAAGTCATGTGACTCTGTCAGTATATCGGCACCTCTTCCCACTTCCATTATATGTGTTGTAATTAGTGATCCAGGTATACGTACCATTAATCCGGGAAATCCCATGGATCCTCTTTGTCCTGGTTTGCCTTTCTCTCCGTTGGAACCTTTGAGCCCCTCAGGTCCGGTCGATCCAGGAACACCCTGAACCCCAGGTGGGCCGTCCAAGCCCTAGTTCGTAAAATCATGAAAATTATAACTGTGTTTAAGATATCTGGGGATGAATTAGTAGGTGAGTGGATATCGAATATGAACTGAAATCCATTCGTCCATTGCTAAAGTTGGTAATCTCCTAAACTGCCACTCTAACACCTTTATCTGACAGTTGGGGATATACAATCTGATACAATGAGAGTGACAAATTCTGGAAATAGCCTGGTTGAATTTCTTCATACACGCACATATATAGGCACATCAAAATCCTAGAAGTTCTTTTCCATTCATTCAGCATAGTTGGAATAGTGTGTGAAGTAAGCGGTGATATAAGTTGGGAATATATAGGATGGCGTTCGGACTAGGATATCTGATTGATCAAACGGATGAGACAATAGTTCATGAGAGGTATAGGTGATTGTTAGCAATATTTCCCACAGATCAAAGACAGTCCTCGCAGAGATTCCCTACTTAAAATGTATGTTGAATAGAACCGGTCATGTAGTGATTTACTCTTGTTTTCTGGAATTTCTCTTCAAAATGTTACCAATCTATTGCTCAAATATAGCGTATCGGTATAAATATGTCACTTGAGCTGCATCTTTCTTAGAATGTATTTCTGCACGCTTCAAAATAAAATGTTGGAATGTACTCCAAAAGTATTCACAGTGGCTGCTCTTATAAGTGTAGTCACTGTGGACACCCTTATATCGTTATTTCAGTACTTTAGTTTTAAGCTTGTCATTTTTACTGACAATCTGAAAATTTTGAAACGAAAGCATACACACCGGCGGACCCCGCCCGCCTGACACACCTGGTGGCCCGGCTGGTCCCTGGAAATAAATGCAATATGTTATATTTCGATCAGACAAAGTTATATTTTACTACAAAACTGGAAACGAAAACAGTTCTTGCAATGTATGAGAGTAATAGTTCCAGCTGACAAGATCCCCAAGGCAGATAACACTATTATATAAATATTACTATTACTGATGGAGCAGGTTACATATAGGTTAAGTATAGCTATTCCATCTGCTCCTGCATCTTCTGTTGTACAGAGTTCAATATAGGGACGGTTTATTCGACAGACACAAACAGGTTCCTAGGAGAAGCCATTTCGCTTCTGAGAACTCCAACATTAATCTGTAATGGACACACCAGATGTATGCAACTCTATGCCGAGTTAGATTTATATCTGGCGTATATCTGTCTAACCTTACAACAGGAGCCTTTTAGCCTACAAGAGACGAGATCAGTTTCGGGAAACTATTGCTATGACTTAAAAAAGCACAGACAGCCTGAAACTAAAAAAGTCTGTGGTCTTTGAGAGCCATCCTGGTCATGCTGGTATGAACTCAAGAAGCTAAGTTCCACAGCCCATGTACAAGTAAATCTTGTTATTGTATATGGAGTGAAAATCAATTAAAGCGTCTGCGACTGCTGTTTTGTGACGCTAATCACAAAACTGATTTAAAAATGAAAAAAGGAAACTAGCCTATGTTTTCTATACTATGAGTGTTGTTGTTGTAGTTTTTTTTAATTCGGTGCGAATTCTGTTATATGGAATAGATCTTGGGACATTATTAACTGAAAACCCGCCATTTCACCTTGCGTAAAATGGTTATCATCAAGAAAGTTTTGATTCACATTGAAAACTTCCTCTAATTTTGCTTTCAACATACGAATATGGACGTGGGCATATTTTTCTCTTAATATTATGACGAGTTCAGGAGCAGTTTATGGCTGCTATCTAAGATCATTGAATATGTAAGGCGTGATGAATTACTGTTTTCTTATTGCTTCTGATAACGTTTAACTTCTGATTCATTGTGTCAACAAGTCATTATATTTTGACCTCATGAGGTCAAAGTCTTGGAAGCCGTAACATTTCATTTGCAGACTGAAAACTATCCTGTCTCCGAACATGACAATTCATCTAGATAAAGTGATATATGGACACAGTTGGGTGTGAAATAACCGTGTAAACTGTACGATAACTGTCCATGTTTTCTACAAGAACGATTATGTTACATAAATACACAGAGTAATCTGAACCCCGATAACTTCGTTAGAATAAGTTTCGACATTATGGAAACAGAGATGCCCGAATGGAGTTCAGTGGCATGACGGTGGGTCAGAATGAAAAGTCACAATAAAAGCGTGACTGACATAAATTAATGTTCGACCAAAAAAACGCTTTAGAAATCCTATTCTTTGAAGAATACTCGATTTGGTCCAGTTGGCATCACTGAATTTCTTGCAAGAGAGGAACTGTCACCAGTTTTATTGATGCCGGCAAGACATTATGATATTCTCATATCTATATCTGTGACCAATACTCCTTTTCCCAAATGATTTTCCAAGTCGTTTGCTAGAATATGTGTATCTCATGCAGTCACGCTAAATCTCAAGCAGTCACGCTTGATTGTTACTGTTCATGTGAACATCATGGCAATCTTATATTACATGATGTGTATTCGGTCCCTAGTAACACACTTAATGTCATATAACTTGCACATGCGAGTATGCGATATTATCACCACATAAAGTAAATAAGAAAAAATATTTGGACCGTGGCAGGCTCGTGAATGTTGGATATGGTCCCTGTATTCGTGACTTTCGAAACAAGTGCGTTTGGAAGGTTAGAACGCGACCTCTATACACTTTAGATATCTTGAGTTATCAGGTAAGCCAGGTTCTGAGAATTGAATTACAAGTGTCTGGTCCGTCATTCATAATTCAGACGTCGTCCATTAAAGAATATCCGCGTCCATAATCCAAAGACCTCTTCCCTATTCCATATAACAGCATTAGCACCAAATTCAAAAAGACATTCATAGTATACATAAACATAGGCTAGTTTTCTGCAAGAGAGAAGCGGTCAACAGTTTACAATGATGCCAGCAAGACATGTTATAAAAATTGGTCACTGTTATCTCAGGTATCTTGATCAACCCTACGTGATATGAACCGATACTGTCTGGGAGGTCAGTTAAAATGGTTCAACTTACCTGATTATCTATTATAACGGCATTTAAGAATCTGGGACGATGATTTGATAATGTGCATTTCCGAGAAACGCCGGGATCCTTAAAATATTTTTTCTAGTTCAATTGTCATTTATCGATGTCGCTGGTGCAGACTAATCCTTTGGGGATGCAATAATCTAAAAAATATTATTCCGTTATAGTGTATGCCAGCAATCACGTATGGGAGTGAATGTCCTTTTACGAACAAACATTACTGCATATTTTGATACCTTACCCTATCTCCCATGCTCCCAGATTGACCGACATCTCCCTTGTTTCCTTTGACCCCCACAGGTCCAGCCGAACCTTGCAGACCTGGGTACCCTTGAAGTCCATCCATACCTGATTGGCCTTTAGGACCAGGTATACCCTTGAAGGCAAACAATTGAAAGACTTATTATTGGTCATTATCGTAATATCAAATTCATAGAAATGAGTTATTCACTATCCCATGTTTAACCAGTCAAATGGATTCTGTTTTATGTATCTCATCTATTCACTCATCTCATCTAGCATATGTTTTACCATTTTATTGAACTGTGGCATTTCTGCGAATTACATGTTTACGAGCCAATCGTGAAAAATAATCAAATAAATCAATTGACAACAGCTTCTGGGAATATTCTTCATAAATAAGACAGGTATATGGTGAACATAGATTTGTGATTTGAGGCACGGTTGTTACTGTAAGAAGAAGGAAATTTGAAATTTGGTAATCGAAAGACAGTTGATTTACGTACCGTATATATTAGTCTGTTTCAACCTACTGACTACTTTTGAACTGCCAACATTGATGTAACAAAGAGGGTATTTCAATCTTTAGGGTGCTGAATAAGTAGTTAAATTCATGATTCCGAAATGTGTGCTACTAACTTTTTTGTTCAAGAAACAACTATTTCGATATACCGATAAATTAAAGTCATCCAAATAAGTGGAACTGAACAGTTCTGTTAATGAATCTGGTACTTCGAAATTTCCAATTTAGTCATTGAGAGGGAAATATTTTTTCAAAATACCAGCTATGGCTTTTCGAGATGAAGGGACATAAGTCTGTGCTACAGTTACTTATGGTCCTCCTAAATATGATTTTGAATCTCTACCATGCATGTAGTATACGAAAATCCTATTCATCAGTAAGACATTACAATAAAAAACTGACTGTTCACATTGTACATTTTTTCTAAGACTATAAGAAGTGCACATTTTGGACTGAGTGCTAATATTTCATTGAAATCCATGTTATTCGGGTCTTAGATTCTTTCATTGATACGAATAATATTTAAAATATTGTGCAGTCACACCATCATGTTTTTTATTTGCTCTATTTTCAAATCGCACTTAATTTTCAGCTTAAGACTGTTATCTAGGGGACTTCACCAACTTTTCTTGTATGTGAAGGTGACAAACCCTCTAAAATATTCGTTCTCAACACAACACTCAGAAAGTTATTTTTGTTGAAAGTCGAGACTTCTTCCTGACTTCATGTTGTTAAGCTGTTCATCGTGTCGGCGCTCTTCTTGTATGTACGAAGTAGACATCTGAACTGCTCAAGCGGTATTTTATACTACCTTAATGTCTCGGTTAAAGAACAAATTTGGTTATTTTAACCTCAAATCTTATGTCAAGGAACACTAATGTGATAGCAAGATAAACCTTCAAGGAGTTGGAAATCCCGCTGGAAAGTTCAACAGAGGAGAAGTGGTATCTTGAAATACTTATCTGATGGCGCTTTGAACTAAAACATTGAACGATTTCTCTGGTACTTCCAACTACCAAATGTTGATGCAGTCCAGTTGCAACCACATTTGGGCAGTTTTTAGAACCTCCGACCAGATGGATGGATGTTTTTTTTGGGGCATGCCACTGGGACGCACTCGACAGACGTGTTAAGAGGCTTGAAAATAACGCTTCTAATTTATGCGACAAAGCAGATGCAAATCATCGGTAGTCACTACTACAAGTACTCAAGAAGAGGTCCATCACTCCCCCTTCAGCAGTTTGACATTGTCTCCATAATCCGATCATAGCATAGAGTGTCGAAGAGAGATATACCATGAGGCTATAGGAAAGTTCTAGTCCACAGTATTTCCAAAGAGTTTTCCCATGCTTGAGAAGGAAACCATTTCTAGAATCTCGTATCTATCTTTTCAAATTGACATTTTCCGAATGTCTTATATATTATATTTTGCATAACTGGTAAACTACTACTGCATGCGATGGTTGTCGACTACCATATGCCATTAGTATTGTTCAACCATTTTGCTGGTTCAAGGTTCGTGGATTCTGGGTGCTCACTTCCTATCATTTCGCATTCCCCAGTATGTATATTATACTCATCAAGTATATACTCACCCTGTCGCCCTTCAAGTCCGCACATGAACAACCCCGATTACATGCTTTCTGAAACACAACAACCTTTATCAATAAAAACATATTTAATATTTCCCATTACTATGTGGGAAAAGCAGAACGTGTTTATACCCTTAACTTTTCGGTCTCTAAAGATATGACTGTCCTGTTTACTATGTTATGACCTAGACCGGACAATGCGATCTGGAAAGCACAACTTGGGAAATTCACATTATGTGACAGCATACAATTGCACACTTGTGACTGAAGATGAACGAAATCCCTATCGACGATAAAATGACACATGCGTTTAGACTGGAAAGGTACTTTATGACTGGGACGTTACTCTTTCGGATGAAGCTTCATGGTAAACCCTAGGTTACAGCAAATTCGCAGTGTCGCCAGTTTTGCGATGAAAGAGATTGAAACCCGTTTTTCCAGTTTGGCGTTACTTTTGTAAAGTAAAAATTGTATTTTTTTTCCATTCTGCACACAAACCGTGTTTCATAAGGAGAGAATACCCAAGTTTTACTCACAGTCGAAATAGGCGTAAAACAGCATCGACAGACGTTTCATATTGGGCTTTTCGCTGATTTTGACTTTTTATCGTCGGTACAGGTATTTTAATGAGAATTTCTTAATATACTTTATTTTGATACTTTCAACCAAAACTAATCTCCTTTTTCCAATATCATCATATACTTGATACTTGAGATAATAATAAGATAAACTAAAATATATACCAATAAGCCAAACACAGTTAACAGCCACGTTAGTCCGAGCTTCCTTTAACCCTTGACGACGGATAGCCATTCTCTCCGAAATTATCCGTCGTGTGGCGTGAAGGGTCATAGGAAGCTCGGACTACAGCCACGTCAATTATGACTATGGGAATTTTACCGGATATATTTTGGGCTTTTACGGCACTGGGCTATCTATACTAATAAAAGATTGTAGTAATACCTGAGATTTCTGTATTTCCAGACCATATTGCTGCGCTGCAATAAATAATGCATGTATATAATAAATACACCACATCGACTCACATGCTGAAGCTTTTAACGTGTGATGTAGATATGATATCATATTCAAAGATGACCTATCTTGCAGAAATTATTGTGAATTGAGCTCCTAAGAAATGCTTAACATGTGTTTTTGGTGCAAGCAGTAGAGGCCTGCCGCATCCATTCGGTATGCATTGCATGAAGCATTAAATCAACGATTAGTACGTATGATATCGTGGTATAAGTATGTTCGGCTGGTATGACAGAGGTCCGGGTTCTACCCCCACCCGATTTCATTAGTTTTCTTTTCTAACGCATTCGTATGCGTTTTTCATAACGATATCACAACATTAGGCAAAATATGTTAAATAGCAATATAAAACCACCCATTTGTATTTAGGCTTGACATTTATGTGATATTATCATGTCATTTAGTACATTGTTATCTTAGCGGTTTTATAACATGTACCAGAGATATTGATGGTTAATTCTTGGAATTTTGCCCCTTAATTGATAAGGGTGGTCCGCATAGTGATTAAAACTACCCACCAGTATGACACTGATAGAAAGTCACGGAATATATGATGTCATGCGAAGTGATGAAGAGAGTATTTCCAGTGGCAGACATGTATGTAATGCGTTGTTGGGAAACGCCTTGAACGGCGTGCTCAGTTTGATACAATCTGTAAGAGATCGAATTCAACAGTGGACGTGAGAGTCTGATAACTGTCTTTCCACAGAAAGCAATGTTCAATCTCCATCAGAATGATCATTCTTTCGATCTCTATAAGTGTATATTATAGGTACGTTTATGGAATGCATGTGTGTATCTCCCTCCACATGGACTGGGAGCCACGTGGCACAATTTCTCTGATAGAATACTTCTGTTTATATTAACAGTCACAATCAAAGCTAGGCACATGTCTGATCCTCAGAACATCCGGTGATTTCGGTATATTAATATGTTTTATCCCTTTCGGTAAGAGCGCGCTGATATTTGCGGCATAAATGTCTTGATGTTACAAACGTCCCTTTCGGTTAGCAAAGTTATCTAAACAAATCTAATCTCTTATTTGTTCTCATGCTCAATATTTATGAACACCATTCACGATAAAGTTTCGCTTTAGATGTTTAGCCGATTTATGAGGACAGACTGTACGAAGATAGCCTCTAAAGACATACACAAATCCTAGAACAAAGGTGCGTTAGAGTTGTTGCCTGGCAGAGTATGAAGAGAAGCACTATGGGCAGTTCTCGAAGGATGTAATGGCAGAGTTCTGAATGTAGTTAAGAGCTTATAAAGAAGTCAAAACTTTGGATAGGCTTTGGAGATGATGAGGCAAAATTGGTAGAACTAAGGAAGGTTTGAAACAGGGTTGTGTTTTGTTTCTAGTAGTACTCGCCTTGCATCTACCAGAGTTAGGAAGGCAGCTGTTAGCATCATGGGTGGGCATCAAAATAGGGGAAAACATTATGCCAGAGTTTTACTTTGCAAACGATATTCTGCTGCTAGCAGAAAAGAGAAACAGTTACAGATTCTCCTTCACATAGCAAGACAGTTTGGTTTCGAAAGCAAGGTCATGAATAGTCCCATAATTATAAGAAGTGTAATTATGGTTAGTGGACAAGTCAACAGAGAAACAATTAATTGAAACAAGGTAAGATTGATGTGAAGAAAGATGAAGAATATGGCATGGAAATTGGAGGGGTGGACGAATCCAAATAGTCGATGGTCAGAAAGATTAAGAAAATGCTCAGGTTGATGAAGTCTAAAGGTAGCCACTCCTGTAATCGTAGTGTGTGTGCTAGGATAAATTAGGAGTGTGGAGCTTGAGAGGCAAAATGTAGTGGCCTTAAATTTAGTAGAGCTCTAGGCGGGCTAGTGGATCCTAGGGGTAAACTGCCTTACAGCAAAGAAAGCTATTTTGAGGTGGACTAGAATGGAGCAGAAAGTGGGCAGGCTGATATAAAATTACTATGGAGGGCTTAGATCCTTGGCTGAATACAGGTGGGCCAAGGTAAAACGAGAGGAGGGACTCAGTAGAAACAGACACACTGGACCGGATGGTTCGAGGAACTGGAATTAATTAGCGGAATGTATGATAACGATCTATGGACGATACAAAATGGAGGTAAAGCTTGCAAAAAAGCTTAGAGAAGTGTCATTGAAAATCGAATATGGGTGGACAAATGGTGGGCAAGTGTGAACATTAAATCATATGGGAACAAATAATGCCCTAATGTGAGAAATGTATTGACTGGATGGGCGATTTTTCTTAGTTGGCGAAAGCTAGAGTCGGGTCAATGGCGACCCGTAGCAGATTGAAGAGGACTCTAGAAGAGAAGATATGTAGAACTTGTGGAGAAGTGGAGGATGGTAAATGCATACTAGTACTAAGGTACTCAGGTTAGGTAGCCTACGCATGAATTGAATAGACAGGAAAGTGGTCTTATTAAAGGAAAAGTTCGGGTATGGTAAAGCTATATTTCAACTGAAAGAGCTAGTCAAATGGCATTCAACTGCATTTTTTTTTAATTTTTGGAATTTATTTTAACGCAGAAATCGTCAACCAAATGCTGTGATACCGTCAAATTTACCAAACTCCAGGAAAGCGCCATTGTATTGTCACGTGACCTATTTTAGCCAATAGGAATAAAAGTACGTAAAACAGAGTGACGTAAGCTTGAGGCAGAACATGCATGTGAAAGCATCATGGAGCTGCGTGTGGTAAGGTGACAATTGCAGTTTTGTTAGTAAAAATTGGCAAGAATTACTTTAAATATTAATTAACTTATACCATTTTCATTTCTAGTTGCCAGAGCGCGGCTTTGTTCGCTCTCCCAACAGCAAAGACACTCGATCTCTCCCGTCAGCCGTCGATGAGAGAGCGGCGTGTGCATCGCCACCATACTAAATTTTCCATGCGGGCTTCTGTCTTCATTGCGTCGCCTGTCTCGCTACTAGAGCTGCTATCATCGCCGCTGCTCTGATCTTCCGTATCTGAGCGAATTGGTAGCCCTGAAGTCCAAACGCAGCTTCCTCGTCGCTTTCACTGCTGAGATCGGAACTGCCGCTCGTCGACATGATTTCACTCAATTTACTCTATCTACCCAAATCGTCCGAAGGCTCTGAAGAGCTCCGTGGTGCGTGCACATAGATTACCCCAACAGACAGAAGAGCTCCATGCCTTGAGCCTACGTGATATCCGCCTTCTGGATACAGTACAATGGCGACAGTCTGGGGACTGCGAGTTCGCGGTTTTAAAATGGTTAGTACTCCTTGAAAAAGAAATTTAAAAATGAGAAAAAAATATCTTTTGGGTTATATTTGGTGAGTTGTTTTAATATGTATCAAAGGCAACCAAACCCGAACTTTTCCTTTAATGAATTTGATTGGGATGTCTCGAAGTTAGAAAAGAATTGGAATAACATACAGAGGCGAGTCGTGTATCGGCGAGTGAGGGAGAAATGTCGAGTTAATTCATAAATGTCCAGATGACATATAGCGTATATAGGATTAGTAGAAATCATCATCATTATGTACCATTGGCACGAGGGAACATAGGGAGGAGTTCGTGAATCTAGTACACTGGAAAGAGAATAATTGGGACACATGTACATGACATTGGATGATATGATCCAGGCACAGCGCGAGAAAATATTGAGATATCTGATCGAGGAAACTAAAGGAAAATGCGGCGTGAAATTACTGCTGTCTATATTAGATTGAATAATATAATACTGAGAGAACAGGCACAAGAAGGAGATACTAAGATATTTGATCGAGGAAAATATGGGAGAAAAGATGGGCGAAGTTACTGGTGCATAACATATCATCACAGCAATCTCTTTTGGTTCTTGTGATGTTTTTAGAAACATGAAGTTTTCCAGTAGAAATATGAAGTTTTCCAGGTCTTTGTTCTGAATAAGAACTCTATAAATAATCTCTCGCTTGAGCCGTTTTTTCTATCTTGCGTTAACATAGTTCATCATTTTCCATCAGATGACTTGATAGGGCTCTCGCGTCATCGCTCTGAGATATTTATATCTAATGCCGCTCAAGCCTGTAATACGGGCGTGTATGTCATTCAAGATGTCCACATGAACAGCTACAATAAAAGCGTGACTGGAATACCATTCATCACATGGATCACTTTCGGTTCTTGTGATGTTTTAAAACATATGCAGTCAGTATATTTGGATGCGGGGTCAGTACGACGGCACCTGTTACCACCACCCCTTTAATGTTGCCTTCACTTAGATTTTAAGATCTTGGGCGAATAGGCACAACGAAGGGAAAGACTGCGATATGTGGTTGAGGAAGATAAGGCGAAATGCTGGGCGAAATTAATGGTGTACATATGGCAATGATGCAGATTGCATAATATGCTATTGAGTGAATAACCGAAAAGAGGGGAGATATCAATGTCTATGCCAGTAATACAGAATATAAAAATATTTGGCTATCTGTTGGCAAACAGGAGATATATCACGGGAACTTAGTTATTTATTACCACTGGCTTTGCGTCATTCTTACAAAAGAACCCGTGTAGAGTGGTGTGGGGGAACAGGCTGAACGGCATATATATCTACTTCATTACATAAGATGTACGATAAGGTTTGACGCATGGAAATGAGGTAGAGCAACCCTGCAATACATACCATTCCTCACACGACGTTGCTAGGGAAGAGATGGATACCGGTACCACTAGGCCATGACTTGTAAACTAGTGAATGCAACCAAACTCTAAATCGCCCATTCATTCAATTTGTTTATATTCTCTGGTTTAGTCTGGAACTATTAGAAGCCTATTATGTCTGTGACTTTCTATAGACATAGCACACATACATGTCACTTGTTCATTTGTTTAGTACGGAGGCTTCATTATCATGCCATATCCAACCCCAAATTCTTCATTATTATACAGGGGACGAAATTTTACACTTTTATTCCATCAACTATAATGAACCCAAAACATGAATGAGTATGCAGTTGCGGTCTTGCACATAAAGGCGTGGTGGCCTATTACACAACCAGAAAAATGGTGGTACTTATCACCCTAAAATGGTGATGACAGCATCGCCCAAAAAGGTGTTGACTTAGAGTCATCGCCCTTTTCCACCATCACCTTAAAAGGGTAATGGCTGTCACCTTAAAAGGGTAATGGCTATCATCTTAAAAGGGTGACGGCTATCACCCTAAAAGGGTGATCAGCAATGAGTGCAAATGTTTAGGTCATCGCCCAAAAAGGGTAATGGCTATCACCCTAAAAGGGTGACGACCTGGGCCATCACCCTAAAAGGGTGACGACATTGGCCATCACCCTTTTTCATCACCTTGAAAGGGTGATGAACAGGCATCATCACCATAAAAAGGTAATGGGCCATAACCCTATTTCTGGCTGTGTATGTTACATCATTTCTTTTCTTACATTTTGATGATGCCAGGAAAGTAAAACAAGGAGCTTTTCTCTTTCTAAACACTGGATCTTTCAGTGGATGGGAGTAGGAATTGATATGTATTCACGGTAAGGAATTTATGAACATATAACAAGAACGAATTCTGGACACCCATAGAATGATTTACTTAACAAAACCTTAATGCATGCGAACAGTCTGAGCCCATTTGCATAACCTTCCGCGTGCAAAACATACATAGTGGAACATTTCAATACAGGTCATATTGGGTCACATGAAAATCCCTCTTTCCACGTTTTTCGTCGATTTCCATTGAACTATTCTGTATAACTCTAAATAAGTATAGTTATGTTTACATAAGCAAAACCCCTTTAGTGGCTATTTTTGTGAAGCCAACATTGATTTTCTAAATTCTGCACAAAACGTAGTGTTAATGTATGAACAATTTATGTCCAAATGCCAAAGTTTTATATTGTAAAAAGGAACGTTTAAAATTTTGTTTGTTTTTGGCTTTTCGTTCATATTTCAGTGTGGAATTTTTATAAAACCAAAATATGAAACATTGAGGCAAACGAATCTAATGTTTCACAAATTTCAAACATTCACCGGTGCTGTCTTACGTCATTTGTTTTTGTAATCTGGGCCTTCACAGAACTTATGTATGTTTCTATATAAAGCTCTTTGTGCACAATTGAAGAAATTATTTGTTTCTTTCACAAAGAAAGGAGTTTTGAAATATTTAAGAAATATTAAGTCGCTGAACTGATCAGAATCATAGCCGATAAATTTGGGCTCAGTTTGACCGAATATGCATCACCTGTTGGATATAACATGATCAAGGCCAGTTTATGTTATGTCGCAGTATATATATGTAAAACTTGATATTTTCTACATGTGCGCTATCATCTTAAGTTTATCAAACCCTTTTCTGTGGTGTTTTTTCTTTACATCTGTCCCCCCACCACTATCTTTCATTTACTTGGTTTTATAGTATAGAAATTTCTAATTCGTACGGATGTCTGTAGATAAATCGTCACTGTAAATTGTTTCGGTTTCGTGCTGATACATATTTATATTTACCATTTTGTATAGAAAAAGAGTGAACTCACCTGAAACTCCAACGCGCGCAATCAAGATGATAAATGCAAGTTCTTTGAGAAGTCCCATCATCTGGAGGGGTTAAGATCATGCAGGGAATGCATCGGCATGCGCGAACGTAGCATTAACAGTGATTCACCCCCATATCAATTATGGCACTGAGTGAGCTATATGTTGTATTGTTCTGTAGATGGTACAAACTGGAGCGTTTGATGGGAATATAGTAACATTAGGTCTGACTTCTGCAACATTAAATAGTAAGCTGTAAGATGATCTACACGGATATAACATTTGCACAGTATACACTTGACCCTACAGGGTTAACGCCTTGAAACATTCCACAGATCCCGGAAAACACTCGTCTCTCGTGTGTTTACAAGTCACGCTTAGTCCCTGAAGCAGTCAAATCTCGGCCGAATTGTGTAAAGTTACAATATAAATCAACACAGATGAAAGATTTTTTGCTAGCATTTGGTTGAAACTTCATTGTTTTCCTTCGACTAACAAATGTTGCCGCTTTGCTGTTTTTCTAAAAGGTTCTCATTTGATATGGGAGGGAACTATACTGAGATTTTCCGGTATAAGTCTAACGCTTGGATTACGGTAGTGATGTAAGGACCTTATCCAACGCATTGCATATGTTGTTAATCTGTGAAATAATCATTGCAACATTTCTGAAACTGGGATGAGAAAATAATAGATTATTTCTTGTTTCTATATATATATTCACATTCAAGTGTTTTGTTGTCAATACATACAAGCGTCTAGTCCGTCATTCAATATTGAGCCGTCGTCCATTAAATAATTTTCGCGTTGACCCTATCTGGCCTCGGCTTTTTGGGACATATCCAGGGCTGGGTGCCGAAATAGCACCCCTAATTATTTTTCTTACCCCTTGAGCTAGGAAGCTGAAACTTCCCACATATATTCTTGCGTCAAGCGCTACCAGCAAATCTATAAATAAATAAACCAAGATGCCGCTTTGCTGACGTCACACTGACATCATTTTCGAAATAGGCATTTTTGGGTCGATTTTCGGTTAAAACTTTTCCCCGCGAAAAGTCGGAATTTTGAAGAAAAATGACTTTCTGGTACCCCACGTGGCCGCCATCTAGAGTTTACCCATGATCCTCTGCTTGTGAGGTCACGCAAATAGGCTCAAATTGAGCCCAATATGAGGACTTACAGTTCTCAATTTTTTGTCGTTCCGAAGATGGCGCAGATTGTTTGGGGGTTGTCTAATGGCCCCAGGTCAGGTAGGGTTAATACAATGTTGACATTTTCTTGGAAACGGAGGAAGGGTAAGATTCGGAGATATTTACGGGACTTTAGACAGCCATATATCTGAGTCTCCTAACCGAAATTTGTTTTGATATCATTAATATATGTCTCATAATTAGCGTACACCGACAGGTCTAGAGCATCTGTAACAAAGCATTGATGGTTATGGTTGGTTCGGAACAGAACCTCCGTGCTAGTAGAAAATTACCTTGCTGCAGTACTGTTCAGTTTTTGGCAGATTAGTTAGTTAGGGAACGTTCATTATTCATGCCATGTGAAGGTGGGGGACCGGAGTATTCGGGCGGAGCAGGCAAATTCCCATTGTGAGAGGGAGGGGGTATGAGTTTCATTAAAAAAATCAAAGTAGGACAATAGAAAAGTGTCCTCGGCTTGATGAGCTTCTCGGTGGTGTTCGTGTTGGTGTCCATTTCCGTACTTCACCCCGATTCCTAAGCACAGATTACGTCACTATATACACGTCTATATGTACAAAAGACTGAGGACATTTTGAAGTTGATGAAGTTCATTCTTTAATTGCAATTAATTCAGATAGCAATCGTCAGATCCGACATTCAATATTCAGCCCGCGTCCAAAATTTCCGAGTCGATATTCAAAAGACTTATTTCGTATTATAGATATAACCTTTTCCAAATGTGTATGAAATAAAAGAAAATAAAAACGTAAGATGGTTTCCCTCAAGAGAGAAGCGGTCACCAGATTCCAATGATGTCACCAAGACATGATGATGTTCTATGCATAACATCCTAATCACTGACTGTTATTCTTTATCCAAATGAATTCCAAGTCGTTTCCAGCGTGTTATCTCAGTCGCGCTTTGATTGTGACTGTTCCTTTGAACACCGTGGAGATTTCATCATTTGAAATTCAAACGGCCCTCAGCCCCGGACTAAGAGGAATTAGACACAGGTTACGAAACGTGCACCCCAGAAATCTTGCACGCTACCGTCGTATTTTGTCTCCAGTGTACAATATTTATCAGCGAATTTGAGGAACTTTGAATGAAGCTGTTTGGCGGTGTAGCCCTGTTTAACAAATTTCTGCAGTTATGTTCTGTGGCGCTGATAAAAATTGTCACAGTTTGCACATATTCCATTCCATCAAGATATTCCATCTGAGCTATCGGTGTTTTTTTTCGAACCTGCGAACGAGAGAGGGTATCCTTCACGGCATTGCTAACATTGAGCTTATCCAGAGCTATAGGAGATCTATATAGCGTTTGGTGAATGATAAGGAACTGGCTTCAGAGTTGTTATCTTTTATCTTTTGACATGTTATACTAGTGCTACAAAAGTTATACTATACTCTGCTATACTATGGATACAAAACTGTAGTGCTCATATACATTTAGTATTTATAACATTGGTAACTACAGAATATTTTAGCTAATGCTGTTGGCTGAGGTTGTTCATTTGTATATCTTTTATCTTATATATCTGATTAGGATTTTCGTAACGAGCCAGAAAATGATGATCACCATACCAGCTTCCTACTTGCCTAACTTGATTTTTGATGTCACAAGCGTCTATACCATAGTATAGGCTGTATTGAAATCTATGGTGTTTTTTTATGGGGGAAATCAAAGTTTGGCGATTACTGATTACTGATTGGGGAGAGGGGAAGTTTCAGCAGTGGTGGCTGGTGAATTGGAGTGATATGCAAGAGGTGGGGAAACTTGACGTCTGGCGACTGAAAAGCAACCATATGACTACATTCCCTCAAGCCCTTTAGACCCGTAGCCTTAGTATCTCAGCCAAGCTTTTACTGCGCCTGTTCATGTGGAGACTATAAAGTATCCACACGGCCTCTAACCCTAATTAGGGCCACAAATCCTAACCCTATAACCGCTTAGACACAAATAATGAACGCCTCCTAACCAGGTACACCTAAATTAAAGTATTGGTCTGTCACCCATTCCTTTGAATCTCGTACTATCAGTCTACTAAGCAGACCTAGCAGATTATATCAAGTTTCTGCTATGTTAGCAACATTTTTTTTCACACGGGTACATATGGGTATCTATTCACTGACACATATATATATTGTCTGGCACCAAATATAACCCTACTCATTTACTGAACGATTACCAATCCAGTGCTGCTTCCCAATCCAGTGTTGCTTCTCAATCCAGTGTTGCTTCCCAATCCAGTATTTTACAGTTACCAACAAATAATGGTTGGAAAGATCTCCTTTCGATACCTTTCGATTTCGGTTCAATTATTAAACCTGTCACCAATCAGTAACGGAACATTATCAAGCAGCCATCAATAAGTAACCATTCAGTTTTGACATCCTATGTGTAACCGGTCAGTAACTGATCAGTAGTGTTGAAAGCATTAGTGGCCCAGGTTAGTTCTATGGTGTATAACAATCAGTAGCTCAATAATTCGCTAACTGGCCGACGACATATATCTGTACCATCACAGTCAGAACTTCACAAGTATTGAGTAAATTCTGTCCGTTTAGGACCGTCAGATTACTATCATGTTACTGAAAGGTATAGACAGTGAAATTGTTATTTAGCAAAGTAAGAGCGAATTGTGTTCTGATTTTACCCAGATATTTCGCTTTGATGAGTCGTTTGAATTGCTGTTAAAACAATATTATTAAAGCCATTCTTTCGACCGGTCATTTTTATGTGCATGCCTTTATAGATTAGATGACAATTTGTAACTAATCATATATCATAGATAGTACAAACTGAATAGCTTATATGACGTATTTATGCAGTAACAAAATGTGTAACCATATTGCTTTATATTATATACCCTTCTTGTCGCTAGTCATTATTCAGTATTAATTAGAACTTGACATATTTGGGGTTTTTCTTTTCATTTGATTCAGTAATATATGTATGTCTGTCGTGTCTGGAATAAAGTTACTGAATTGAATTGAACAAGGACGGTATCTCTCTGAATGTTAATTGAAGCAATATACCAAAGTGTCATCTCTCACTAGATTAAAAACACTCTGTCGAATACAGTAGAACTTGATATTGTTAATACCAAGAGGGTCTCTACGCTGTGATAAATATCAGTAGCTACACGATACTAATTACAGTTGGCACTTCATCGGGTTTGGTTTCTCAGAAATCTGGATGAAAAATCAACAAAAATAAAATATTAGTATCACATTCGAAAAGTTCAAATTCTGGAACATATGTAAAGCGGGAAATAGATAAGAAAGTCTATTGCTATGGAAGATATATGTTGAGTGATTTAGGGTTCGATGGACACGGTGAACGTAACCTTGTAAATATGTTGATTTCTGTTCTGTCTTCTGTTTCTGATGACATTACTTGGGTGAGCTTAAAGTTTTTCTGCGTGGAATTTCTATGGTAGGTTTGTTTGGAGCATTTGTTACTTACGAAATGTACTACATATTTGAGCAGCTTGTCTGGAGTTACACATTCCTGTTTTTTCGCCACAATATCTTGCATAAATTAACTGGTCACCCTGCCCAATAGACAAGTCTGCAATGCTATGTTGGACTGTATTTCCCTGAAGACATTGGAAGTCGTGTACTGGGTCGTATGATTTGGTGGCGGCACGGGAAAAAGGTGCGTGAATACAAGCGTTAAATTCGACATTCGTTAACCAGCCGTGGTCCATGAAAATTGTCCGCATCCATAATTGAAAGACCCAATTCATCAGACAATATTTGAAACAAACTCCAAATAGGCATAACATGAATATATATATAAACACAAGCGATCAACAGACAAGACAGCAGGTTGAGGAAAATGTCAAAAGAGCATGAATACACTGACGCTGCTCAACAATGAATATATTTATAAGGCGAAACTATCAAATTATGAACTGTGTATGAAAGCCCTACTACGCATATTTCATAACCATTATAAAACAGAAAAGGATAGTGCAAATTTGGATCATAAAATGGATTCCTTTCATAAAAAATGGATACTTTTTGACACTTTTTTCAGTACTATGTAAAAAAATGATGAGATGGTACCAGCAGTAATGTATTCTTGACAGAAACGTGATAAGAATGGAGGCCACAGTACCGATAGTGATGCTCTATTTACATTATTATGAAAGTATGTATGTGCAAGGGAAATGTGCAATGTTTACACCGTCAAACTTGCACCTTTACACACGCAGCTTCGTGCTGTCAACATATGTTCTGCCTTCCGCTTACGTCACACTGTTTTACATAGTTTTACTCCTATTGGCTAAAATAAGTCACGTGACAATACAATGGCGCTTTCCTGGAGTTCGGTAAATTTGACGGTATCACAGCATTTGGTTAACTATTTCTGTGTTAAAATAAATTCCAAAAATTTAAAAAAAATACAGTTGAATACCATTTGACTAGCTCTTTCAGTTGAAATATAGCTTTACCATACCCGAACCTTTCCTTTAATGTGAATATATGTTAACGTCAATGTATGTGTGTGTAAATACATGTATGTGTGTTTTGTAAATATGTATGTATATATGTATGTATGTAGTAAGTCTTTGTATTTTTTTGATTGTGTACATAAATGTCCAAGTTAAATCTGTTAAAACTTAAATGAAATTTATCATGGACATCAAAATGAAATAATATATTTAAAAAAAAGACAGCATGGTGTTGCTATCGTCTAATCCTTATCACTGATTTGCTTTTTCGAGTGAATTGAATTCCAGTTCTTTCGAAAAGTCGTTTTCAGTCATGCTTTGATTATGATTGTCCATATGAAGACACTGTATTACACGATATGCATGCATTCTCTAGCCCTGAGTTAGGCGAAATTAAACACAAATAAACGCAACATATAAATGTGGCGGAGAAGATTCCGGCGCACTGAAGAATTTATATGACCCTACAGGTCAGTATTCTGAATGCATATCTGAAAACATCACAAGAACCAAAAATGATCGCTGTAATGATTTGTATCTCAGCCACGCATTTATTGTAGCTGTTCATGAGAGCATTTTGAATGATATGACCTCACGTCTCCTAACACCGGCTTGAGCGGTATTAGATACAAATATTCGAGAACAATGATGTAATTGCGTAAGTAAGTAACATAGTGTCAAAAATCTTGCAGATTACCATCGGACCCCAGTGTGTGATATTTATCGCCACATTTGGGAAAGTTTGAGTGAAGGTGTTTGGCGGTATATATTGCCCAACCCGTTCTTGCAAAACTGTTTTGTGACGTTGGAATGTTACACAGAATGTCGGAAATGCTACTAGGCAAGATGTGTTTACGACATAAGCAGGCCGTTGCGGGATATTACTGTCCGAGAACGGGTAGATAATAATGTCGAAATTGTGATCAGTTCTTTTGCAGTAGTGTTGATATGAGAGATAGTCCCTAAAACGTCTAAATAGGACGTTTCTCTTGGACTATCTGTAGCAGCCTTATGAACCCGTATGAACTGGCCGTATGAACCCATGTACTTCTAGATCCCCATGGTGCTCATATGAACAGTCACAATCAAAGCGTGACTGAGATACATCATTCTCTAGATGACGACTTTACAACGATTATTATGGATTAAGAATACTGATCAGCGATACGGATTTTATATTTTTGGAACATCATGATGTCTTGTGGGCATCATTGAAAACTGTTGACCGCTTCTCTCTTGTAGGAAACTAGCCTATGTTTATGTATACTATGATTGTCTTTTTGAATTTGGTGTTAATACTGTTATATGGAATATGGAATAGGTCTTTGGATTATGGAGGCGGATATTCTTTAATGGACGACGGCTGAATTATGAATGACGGACCAGACGCTGCTTGTAATTCAAATACAATACAGAAGTGGATAATCCTACACAGCAGTGAGCACAATATTGAGATTATCCAACGCAAGATTGGGTGTGTGAGTGAATATGATTTAACGTCGGTTTCAACACTATTTCAGCCATATCACGACGGTTGCTTCCTATTCCTTTTCACACCCAGAAACCACACGGGTAAGGCCCTATTCCTTTTATGGGTGGGGTCCTATTCATTTTCACACCCGGGAACCCCACGGGTGCACCAGTTAATCTCCTCTTACTACAAGCTCTCTGAGGGGCTGATCGTCTATACAGCATTTTGGCGAATGAAAATGTACGGGCTCTGAAATTATCATCTTTTATGAATATATTCATTCAGCCAGAGTATGTGTACAACTGATACGCATTGCAGTAGGCCTACTTATCTGCTGGTAAGTAGTGTCGCAAAAGAACGTAGCCTGTATTACGGAGGATTTGGCATTGATGAGATGCGGTTTTGAGTACCAAAAATGAAATAATACGTATGAGAGAAAATATTCGACATAGATTACAACGTTTTGTGGTATGCTCAGGTAATTGCAGGGCACTGGATGTTATGATTATCAAATAATGGGGTCAGAAACTAGTGTATTTGTGCAAAATTACTGATTCTCAGGTGAAAACACATATTTCCCACTGCATACATATGAGGATCGTCCAGAAACAAAACACGTTTTATTTGGACCAAAGCCGGTTCTGGTCGATTTTCTTATGTTTGCAGAGAAAAATAGAAGCTACAAGAAAAGATATTTGCAATTCCGCTCAAACCCTTGTTGGTTCAAATTGGTTTATGATACCTCCGATATTCCTCCATGATATGATGGTCAAATAGTCTCCCTAGTCGACGTCAGCAAACAGCACCAACCAGTCAAAACTCAGTAGCAAATGTCAGATCAGGCATTCAATAATCAGCCGTCGTACATAAAAGAATTGCCGCGTCAATAATCGGAAGGCCTATTCGTATGACAGCACCAATTTCAAATGTATATGAAATAACAATTGTAATACAAATACAAGATGGTATTATGTAAGAGAGAAGGGGTCAACAATTTTCAGTGAACCCTGCAAGAACTGTTGATGTTCGTGACAAAAATCCTAATCACAGGCCATTATTCTTCATCCAAATGAAATCGTTCCCACAGTATTTGTCTCACTCACGCTTTAATTGTGGGTGTTAATTTAAACAAGAATACTAGCCACGAGGCCGGCCGTGGTTAGAGCGCCTGTCATGCAGGACCAAGTGACAATGCACGGCCACATCGCTTAGCATTGTTTAACTTTCGTAGTTTAGGACTGTCGTGCAGTATATGCATATTTAGTTCACTTCTTGTATATGTGTCATCCACATTGCATTTTGTCCCAAATGTCATGCCTTTATTCGTCGATTTCGGTTTGGGTGTTCTTAATAATGTAATATTATGGGATTTAGCTTTATTTCGACTTTTCTCCTTAATTCTCTTTTCCCTTATATTCGGTTCTATGAAATATGAGATTATATGAAATTGGGATCTTGCGTTCGAAATTAAGGTATTGTCTATTATCGGTGGGTTTACAAAAGAAATCGGTGATTGATTTGTTTTCGTTTTCAGTTATCATAATGTCGTGGAAGTGTAAGCTATTACTGCTGCTACCTATGGTGAATTTGATATTCGGATGCATAGTTTGGATATTATTGTAGACATTTTGTACATCATCTTAAGATTTTTGCCATAAAACGAAATATTCGTCCAAATATCTCTTCCATAAGTCCCTGAATGCTATATTTTCTTGTATGCCATATTGGTTAAACATAAACACAAATAATTTAAATCCACTAAATGTCACTTTCTCCAAAGGTCGATGTTCGTGATAAGAATATCCCGCATTGAAAGCTCAGTTGGTTTATTATTGGATCATATTATAGTTAACTATTATTGCCTTACGCTTAGTTTGGCATATCTCGATTTATTCCTGAAATTTTTTTGACAGTGGCGATCCTGTGTTCTGTACAGGACACAAACAAAGGATGATACCCACGTTACCAGCTTAGACTGCCGAAAAGTGCTCGTTTCAGAAAACAGGGTGCGTTCTCAAAAACCATTGGATTGCAGTGTGGTTCGCTATTTTTCACGCGAATATCGACGAGTGGTTATGAACAACATCAGTATGTAGTTTCAGACTAAGGTTTCAGGGACGAAGCTGTTTAATCCGGGACAAATCAATAGTGCATTCTAACCTAGTTAGGCTAGAGTCATTGTAGCCTACGTGGAAGTCATCTTGGTTCCCACTGGTGTGCCAAGAATTTGCAAAAAGTACATGCTGTTAAATGGAAGGTGTTGTTCTCTATGATGAGCTTAGCGTTATCTATTAAGAAATCCCTGGTAAATCTGGATTCCAAGAACTCGGGATGTTTATCGACCCAGTATATTTGATAGCTTCCCACCTCACTCCATGTGGTATTTTGCTATAAAGCGCCAAATCTAAGTAGCATAGTACCTGACGGTACATTTCTGTTAAACAATTAAGGAGGTCTAAATCATCTCTCACATCTCTACTGTTATGTTTGGCGTATGGGTTAAAGAGTACACCAACTATATATACGTATATGCATCACAGTGGCTTGGTTAGCAGTGATGGTCTTCGTCGATGTTGTTCTAGATAAAAAAAAATTCAACAAGAATATAATTATTTTCCACTTTTTCATATACCACAACGACAGTGCATATCATAAAAATGAGTTCTATACGACCTTCACCGATCTACATACCTCTCCTCTACTATATCTTCATCTATAATGTCCCTATATACAAAGATATAGTAGAGGAGTGATCGTTGTAGGTCATATAAAGAACGCAATTTTATGATATCCACCGCCATTGTGGTGCATGAAAAGGTGGAGAATAATCATATTGGTGAGAAAAAAAAATTATTAACAACAACATCGACGAAGACACCAACTGCTAACCAAGTCACTGTGGTACGCATGCCGGGCAGGCAACAATAGGTCGCAATGAAAGCGTGATTGAGATACATCATTCTCTAGATGAGGGCTTTACAACGAAAATAATAATATGGACTAAGAAGTTGGATCAGCGATACGGTTTTGATATATTTGGAACATCATGATATCTTGTTGGCGTCATTGAAAACTGTTGACCGCTTCTCTCATGCAAGAAACTAGCCTACGTTTATGTACACTATGGTTGTTTTTCTTGAGTTTGGTGCTAATGCTGGTATACAAATTAGCTCTTTGGGTGATGGACGCCGAAATTCATTGGACGACGGCTGAATATTGAATAACTGTCTGAACACTTGCACTGAACTGATTTTGTTCCCACAATAATGTTCCCATGTATCGACTTCCTTAATAACGTAAGTTTTGGGACGATTTTCGCCGTTTGATGTCTATTAGGTTTTGATACATGATTGACCGCACGGTTGTTTAACTAGATTGTCCAAAACACAGCGGCATGGTACCATATCAGTGACTGATAACGGTAACGGTAACGGTAACGGTAACCTTAGCCAGGGACCGTCGGTGGTTGTGTGTCCGCTCTGGTACCGCCATGTGTACACAATTTTTTCACCGGAGGAACCTAGGTGTGTATATAGTTTCCTACAAGAGATTTCTAATAACTATGGCGGTGAATGTATGATGTCTATTAGGTCTTGATATGACCCCACGGTTGTTTAACTAGATTGTCCAAAACACAGCGGCATGGTACCATATCAGTGACTGATAACGGTAACGGTTACCTAGGTGAATATATGTGGATATTAAAAAATCAAAATGTCTTACGGAAGAACTTGATGCTGAAGGTCACATACCGTACAGACATGTATCCACATAGGATTTCTCGACACTCTATCCTACAATCCCTCATCAGGCCCTCATTAACCGTCAAGTTCATTAATAGTATCTGTGTTCAAGAAAACTGATCGCCGATATATTAATATCACAAGCAATAAAGCATGCTTTAATTCTACTGCATACAAGGTTTATCATTCGTGAGATATTTTTGTTTATAGAGATTCTTGAATTTCTCATCACTGATATCCATGTGAAATTTGGCAAAACAATATATCAACAGAATATAGGTATTCCAATTGATACTAATTGTGCACCCCTTTTGACCGACCTATAACTGTTCTCTTATGAATATGACTATATGCAGGCGCTATGAAAATCCGATCATTTCAATGCCCGTTCCTTCTCATTCACCCATGTACTTCAAGATCCTCATGATGTTGATATGAACGGGCACAATCAAAGTGTGACTGAGATACATCATTCTCTAGATAACGACTTTACATCGGAAATCATATGGATCAAGAATACTGATCAGCGATACAGATTTGATATGTTTGCAACATCATGTCTTGCTGGCATTATGGGAAACGTTTTTTTATTTGGTGCTAATGCTGTTATATGGAATACTGAATGTGTCTTTGGACGGCTGAATATTGAATGACGGACTAGACGCTTGTATTCCTATATCCTCAAATCTGTATTCTCCTTTGCAAATGAATTTTCAAGCCTTTTTCTGGAATATATATGTATTGTATCTTAGTCAAGCTTCGATTTTGACTGTTCATATGAACATCACAATAATATTGCCATGTTCATACACACATATCCCCGGGTTAGGTGGGATTAGACACAAGCTATGAAGCGTAGCGCCAAAGATACGCTCGTATTTTCAGTCTGTGATATCTATGACAGAATCGGTCAAATCACTTAATAGAGAGCCTTGTTGAACCAGATTCTGCAGTGAAGCTTTGAGGCATTGATTGAAATCATAACATTTTTCATAGAACCTTGAAAATGTCACTAGGCGAGATAGTGAACATATTCTGGCTATTACTGAATTTCGAATCTGAAATCTGGGCTTAAGTGCTGATAGCATATTGGCAGAAGCGTTTTGGGATTACAAACCCGAAATAAAGTAAAAGACTACGACTGGATGTCTGATGAAGCTGGATTAACGACTTGATATATTTCAGATAATTTTTCGCATTTCGTATGTACTTTAATTCCATGTTAGTATACATAGACGACCTGTAAAGGTCTAAAAAGATATATGACCATTTAACACTTTGGTCCATTAATAATATCGGTGTTCTAAAACATTGTTAGCAGTATGTTAATGTCAGAAGCCATAAGGCTTTCTTCAGTACTACTGCGCGTAAAGGATATCATTCTTGTGGCGTTTCTTTGTCTACAGAATTGCTTGCATTTCTCATTAACAATATTTATGTGAAATTCGGCAATACCAGACACCAACAGCGTCTAGGTATTCCAATGGGTACAAATTTTCCACCACTTTTGGCAGACCTATGAAAAAGATTGAACGCCAAAAGCTTTTTCCAAAACTTGTTTCGGCTCATTCACCAAACGCTATACGAGCTCCTAGCACTAGATAACCCGTGTATCAGCCACGCAATGAAGGATATTCATCCCAGTTCAGTGGATTTGGAGGAAACTACTGATAGCCCAGATACAACATCATATCCGGACCAATAACTTCACAAGAATGATCAGGGCTTTGAATTGTTTTGAAATGATTTATTCTGAATGAGAAATTGCATTCTATAAACCCTCCTCGTTTGGGCCATTCTTTAATCTATATGGTGATCACATAGTCAGTCACTTTCCATCAGATGCCTTTATTGGGCTATTACATCATCGATTTGAAATATTTGTATCCAATACCGCTCAAGACGGTGCCAAGAGCCGTGTGGTCATGCCAATCAAGATGCCCATATGAACAGCTGAAATAGAAGCGTGGCTGGGGTGCAAATCCTCGCAGGATCCACTTTTGCTTCTTGTGATGTTTTTTTTTAGAAATGTGCAGTCAGTATATTTGTCTGTGGGGTCATATGGCTTCTTGTCAGTAGAAACGATTACAATTTGGACATAGTTAACTACCCATTTCTGGATCGCAATATTCCAGAAGGACCTGCATATGGCGTATATCTCATGTGCAGACTATGACGATTTCAATCAAGGCCACATAATATTGTTGCAGAAATTGAATTTATCAAATTCTATGATAAATATCGTACACTGACAAAAAAAATATGATCGTAGTGTTGAATATCTCTGGCGCTACGTTTCGTAACTCGTGTCTAATTCCGCTTAACATTTGGCTTGTGCCGATTGACTATCATGTGTTTTACATCTCCATAGTATTCAAATGAACATCCACAATCGAAACCTGACTGAGATACATACTCTGGAAAACGACATGGAAATTCATTTGGGTAAAGTATAATGATCAGTGATTAGGATTTTATGTAAAGAACATCATCATGTCTTGCTGACATCGTTGAAAACTGTTGACCGCTTCTCTCTTATACGAAACCATCTTTTGTTCCTATTATTTTTATTTAATACACATTTGGAATTGGTGTCACCTGTCATGCGAAATCATTTAATTTTTAGCGCAGAATTCTTTCATGGACGACGGTTGAATATTGAATGTCGGATCTGACGCTTACCTTTAGAATTCTGTCGGTATACATGTACATAGATAAAATATCCCAAGAATGAAAACCATCATATGCTGTATTCCATTTATTTGAATACCGGTATAACCTACATTGCCTAGACTCGTCGCGATTTGTGAGAATAGGGCTAGGTGCCAACCTACATATCCACATAAATATATTAGCGTCAAATCCAATTTGACGATACATATCGCATGCTGATAGCAAAATACGAGCGTAGCGTGCAAGATCCGTGGCGTTACGTTTCATAACTTGTGTCTAATTCCGCTTAACCCGGGACTAGGGGCCGTATGAACCCATGTACTTCAAGATCCTCATGGTGCTCATATGAACATCCACAATCAAAGCGTGACTGAGATACATCAGCCTCTAGATGACGACTTTACAACGAATATCATATGGATTAAGAATACTGATCAGCGATACGGGTGTGATATTTTAGAACATCATGATGTCTTGCCGGCATCATTGACCGCTTCTCTCTTCCAGAAAACTTGCCAATGTTTTTGTATACTATGATTGTCTTTTTGAATTTGGTGCTAAAGGTGTTATATGGAATATGGAATAGGTCTTTGGATTATGAACGCGTATATTCTTTAATGGA
>JAVTVY010005468.1:0-39154 GCA_036873755.1 Hanleya hanleyi | reverse complement strand
TTAAAGATGTAATCAGCCTCAAAATGGATGGATTTTGTATACTCTCCCCAATGGGCTTTTTTCAGCAGGGAAGATTACCAGAGCATCATATATTTGATGATGGTGGGATCGCCATATACAATGAATGCAAGAATATCTTGTCAGAGAAATTTGAAACTCTGCCCGCTTCGACGGGTTTTCTGTTTCGCCATTGAGTGTGTGTTGTACGCAGAGAGGAAAATGACGTCACGCAGTGACGTATGAGTGACGAAGCGACGCTCAAGAATTGAATGCTGCACTGCTGAGCTGCAGCCATGGGATAACGTCATGGCTCGTGCCTACGGTTCGGTAATGTCGCATAGCATACGTTGGTAGAATGCACCACACGTGTATACGCTTGTTGACACGGCCTTGGAAAAATAAACGGCATGCTGTTTATTTTTAAAGATCAACTCGTTCTATTTTCTCGTGAATGGTAGAAACAAGTTTAGTTTTTTGTGGTCAAATGTGTTTCATTTTGTACCTGTTGTCACATATGTCACTTTCGCTGACTTTGAGAGAAATCGATTTCAGCCCAGATTTGAGGCTGATTACATCTTTAATTGTTGTTGTTGAGACAAAGATGAAAGAGAAATACACTTAGAAAAAATATTTAAAAAACAAAAAAATCATATATATATATTTATTAATTTTCATAATTTATTGAAAAAAAGTTAAACGTTGACATCGACCATCCAATATTCCACAGGCCAGGCAACTGTGGACTGGTCCTGAGCGGGGACTGAGAATCAACGACAGTGACACACCACAGAAGTCATGTGGTGCTTCATAATGAGTTGTTGAACCGGACTCCTGCCAGGGAATGTTTTCACGCAAGCAACTCGGAACAAAAGACAACATTTGAATAGTTTGACACAGTTGGTTGAGCCCATTCAAGATCACCATTTCGTTGAAGTTTGAGAAGCGGGATAAATGATGTAAAACATTTCAGCCCTCCAACTTTATCGAGTTTCGCGTCTTTACGCCCCCATTTTCACACGCTGTGACCGCTAAGCTTTGCCCTCGTTACGAGGGAGGGAAGCCGATATCCCAATTATAATTCGTCCATTCTAGTTACGATTTCTTAAGACAGTGCTATTCTCACTTGGAATTAAATAAACTTACCTTTAATCAAGTTGATTGACCAGAAAATCTCCGAAATCCACACTGCCCAAATGTACCGGGATCAAACTCTGCAAAATGGCGGCTTGAGTGGATCACGTGACAACATTTTCGCGCGCGTATTCCAAGACGTGCCACAAAGAACCATTTTGATGTGAAATGGTACTCTGTGAAGAACCATCGCGTGACTTCAGGACGAAAATGGTTCTATATAGAACCATTGACGTTGTTGAAGAACCATTTTAGAACCCTTATTTCTCTAGTGAAGGTGCCTATAGCTCCGACAGGGAAGCTCTTATCCGAAATATCCAGTAGAACTATAATTTTAAACACAAAACTTCTTTGATTCAACGGCAATTAACTTGTGCATATACAAGGAGATACAGATTATCCTTGTTTTGAATACCCACGAACAAAATAATTCTAGAAATGAAGGCAACCTTGCTTTCTTGTCTAAAGAAATGAATTAACTGGTCTTTACGGTAGTTTGTTTGTGTTTCACTTCATCGGTCTAAACAAATGAAATAATGAGTATTTTACGGCTCCCTCGTACTACTTGGTTTATATGTGTTTCACTTCAGCGGTCTGGAGAAATGAAATAATGAGCCTAAAACGGCTCCCTTGTAGATCATTTCATTGCAGAAAGAGTACTATTGATGAAGTCTGTCAATTATGGAGAATCTGCTAGTTGGATACAAGATAGTATATATATCTATTACGATTTGGTATTCCAATACAAAGGCTTCCCTTTAGAAATGTTCGAAGTTTAAAAAAAATTTGAAGTGTGTTTGTGTGTTGGTCGTGTACATTAATTTAATTGTCAGGGAAATCTGATACGATGTATCTTTAAGAAGTAAACCAATTTGTGAATACTGTATACTTGATTATACTCCCAGACCAGATTCACTGATCTTAGGGGTGAACATAGAATTGTACAGTGGTGGACAGGATGTCAGGTACATTCTTGTTTTTGATGGCTGGTGGTGAGAATCGAATAGGTGCTAAATTATTACGTTATGTAGGCAAAATCTCCTAAGCACACATTTCTCAAATTTGATTTTAATATTGAAATCGTTAAATACACTACCAGTATTCATTATTTATTAATTGAAAAATATTCGTTTTTCGTCACAATCATTTCCAATATGTAACTATACGGAATGAGATCCACATTATTTAAAGAATTTATACGGAGGTAGAAAACGAAAATCATATAAAAATCACACGTGTGCTTGGAGTATCTCCAAAAGGCTATCGATTGGCTATCGGCATGGGGAGACCTGTTTACAATTGCCAGTCTTCCAGTTTTGATCGTGGATATTCTCTGTACTGTCTTCTGTTAGGGAAATGTTGAGAGTTAAACATCCAAATAAGTAACAGTATTTTACGATGCTGTGATTGAAGACCGTGGGGTCGTCAAGAAAGCTTAAACCCACGTGGCACAGGACGAGTGTGACGCAGCGGGAGTTTGCTAAGCGGTAATAATTCGACAAAGCCGATCTCGCCAAGGAAGCGGTCTATTTCTGTTGGGGTTTTTTGACATAGTTTAGGCCAAACATAATCCATTGTCTTTGCGAATGGGATTTTATACAATCGTAGGTGTCAATTTCATTATAGCCGAGTTATAACTTATTGTTTTGTCGAACATATTTTCAATCTAACAAAAGACAAAACATGAATTCGCCCAACTTGTCTGACCGTATCATGTTTGGTGAAAGAGTATAGGCTGACGCGCCGTTCTAAAACAATCCGCGTATGGTACGCGGAGGGTCCGTGGATGATGGTCGGATGATCCGTGGATGATCCGCGGATCATCCGCGTATGGTCCGTGGATGATGGCTGGAGGATCCGCGTATGATTTTTGAAATCATCCAGCCATCATCCGCAGACCCTACAGCTATCCTACCGGTAGGATCCAGTCACCATCCGTGGACAATCGGGAACTGGAAAGTGGGTGTACTGTAGCTAATAATGAATCAGATCGATCAAATAGTTTTGTCAATCTCAGACTAAAAATAAATGCTGCAAAATTCCTGCAATGCAGGGGAGATAACTCCACTGCTGACAGCCTACTTACATTTCGGTTCTTCAGTGTGATCACTTGAAGACTTGTGTTTTGAATGTTGTTCTTTGACGGGTTTACTTTCTTTAGGCGGTTCTGTCATTTCTATGTCCTCCACAGCCACATGTACAAGTCCAATATTCTCCTCGATGCCTGAAATAGAATTATGTAAAGGCTAAGTTTGATGCTTAATTCAGTCATATTTTATACAAATGTGTTGTAGATAGGCCTATATGCTGTAGAAATGACTAGGAATGGAGACTATTATAGCAGGAATGTTGATTATTATAGCAGGAATGGTGAAAATTATAGCAGGAACAGCAAATTTTTAATATTTTTGCAGTCATGGTTTGCCCTCATGATTTTGACACATGATACATATCTAGTTCCTCACTTAAAGGTGAACTGCAAAGCTTTTAATTTTATCTAAAATGTTGCTATAAATACATGTGTATACATCTTGTCTTATGTGACATAACTTTTATACATTTTTGGGGCAAATATATTTTGCAAAATTGTACTATTAACAATATTTAAGTTATCCTTTTATAAATCCGTCTTGAAAACTTGCATCGCTTGTCTCTCTTGGTTTGTAGAATGTTATGACGTTATAGCGGTCTCCTTCATTCAAGTTTTATTTAAATGTGACGTCATGCTACGTCAGATGAATGAGCGAGGACCACTATAACGTCATGACGTTCCAAAAACAATGAACAAGCGATGACGTTTTAAAAGTTGTGGCTCTCGTTTTCTGGTGTTATAAGTTTTGACTTCTCATATACCCAAAATAAAACAATAACCCACAGAACTATTACCACACATATTTGTAACAACTATAGAAGTTCTTGTTTTATGACATTTTAACAGAACATTGGAAAGCTTTTCAGTTCACCTTTAACACCATCTTTCTGTTTTGCGTCAGCTTTATCACTGCTGTCTTACCATTCTCGCTTCTCAGATTCATTGTACCTTTGGTGACCCCGAATTACATCATAGTCTATCATTTATGGTGCCAGTTTTTTGTTTGTTGAGCGACAGGTCTATAAATTTTCAAATGTTTTATGCAGTGAGACCAGAGGTTGTTTATTTTGTGACTGCATATCATGGGAAGCGATGCAAGTCAAGTGAAGATTTTTCTAAGGGCAAGGAGAAGCATTACATGTAAAAACAGTATTACAGGGGAGTCATGGGAGTGTAAGTCACTTGTTCCCATCTTCACAACATCAAGGTTTCTTTTTGAGCGAAGCAAAATCTTGGCCATCCTCCATAGCAAACGATAATAATATAGCATGTATTCATCTATTACCAAATATATCACAAGCCAGGCAACTGTGATGTTTTCAATCTGTTGTCATAGTCTCTCGTGATTGTGGTAAACAAGTTATCTGATTGATCAATATAAACAGAATGTTGCTTTGCTGACTGGCTGAAAATAGTCACATTTTCCAAGACCACGATCCAATCCCATGTGTACCAGGTGTGTCTAGGGCAGCGATACCCTCGATTTTATTGAGAATGCTTGTGCCAGACAGATTCAGTAATTTGTATAGAATACAGGCCTGCAAGTGGCTCACAGTGAAAATATAGGAGTAAATTTGCAAAAATATACGAGAAATATAGAAATTTTCTGAATAAAATATAGGAAAAAAATACAGGAAATAAAGGATTGTGAGACCGGTCTGTACTACATTGTATGTTCCAAACTTGGTAGTTTTCTGGTGTTTAATCAAATTACTTTGACTGAATGCAGTCATCGTGGTGGTGTTTCAGGTGACCTGTTCTGTTGTTTGATTCAGCATAGAGATATTGAAATGTTTTCTATATTTGCCGAGGGAAGCGAGGCGAAAAAAAGTTCTGAAATGTATTTCCTCATGTCAGTTTGACTCATTACAGAGCATTGATGAAAGTTTTCCTGAGAAAAACTCAAAATATAGGAAATATAGGAGGTTTTTAGGAAAATATAGGAATGACTCAAAAACATAGGAAAATATAGGAAATAGGAGCCACTTGAAGGCCTGAGAATATTTGTGAAGCTGACTGTTCATGTAGTTAAAAATATAATGCACTTGACGATGTTATATATTGGATTGCAGTAGAGTTGCAACAAAGTTTTGAAGATTTCAAATTGCCAAACACGGATTGTAATTAGTCGATCTCATCAGTGATTATCATTGACCTTTTTCAGGGTCGTATTCCTCATCTTCACTGTCACTGAGCTCGGGCGGTGTACCAGCGGGGGGACCAGGGGCTTTCTTCTTCTTCAGCTTTTGACTGATGTCAACATCTGAGACAAATGACCCAATATGACTACTGAAACACAAGGTCACAAGGTCATTAGCATACATTACAGACGGAAATTTGTTATCATTTTCTTACAAGTCCAACATAATATAACAATCTGCATGTTTCTGTCCAAATGTGGCGAGTCCATACCAAAATTGGCCTGAACAGAATCCTGACATATAAAGGTGATTACCTGCAGCAAGTTCGACCATACCTCATAAGTTCCCTCTACTGTATGTGAAGGTAAGTTTAAGCTTAGAAATAGGAAAATTGATTTTCAAATTTTTCATATTTCTTGCGCTGTTAAACTTACCTTCACATACTTTTTGCTAGAATACCATAGCAGAACGGAGGGAATGAGTGGTCGGAAACAAAAGGACCCCGAGCATAAGCGAAGGGGAGTACAGGAGTCAGCGAAGTAATCAAAGACCATAAATGTATAATAATGACGATACGGTCCTTGATATACTCATCCGGCCTATAGTAACTACAGGCCCAGTGAATAAAGCTGACATACACTAGACCCAAAAATCTCACCCCCCCCCCCCCTTCTTTTGAAAAATTGGGGAGAGCAAGATTACTTACCAAATTACAAAATGGTAAAACCACAAGAAGGTCTAGTGCATAGAGCAGGCATGGGAATTGTAACCACAGGAAAGTGTAAAATCTACTTCAAAAAAGTCTGAAATTCAAAATTTTGATAAAAGTCTGCAATCAGCCTTATTGAAGAAAATTTCCATGCCTGATAGATATGGACGAGTGACCAACAGCCTGGGGCAACGGTCCCAGGGTGTAGCAATCCCGTCTTAACAACATCCAATCCCATAGGTGGTGACAAACAAACGTATCGCAAACCTCCAGATACGGTCCTAAAACGTCGTCCACAGTCTCCAAAGGAAACAGGATGTCAGTACAGCCCTGAACTGATGAAGCAATACCAACGAGAGTGAAATAGCCTCCGCAGGTACGTCCGTGTACGCCAAACGAGAAGTTTGGAAAGCTAGGAAGAACATATATAATATTTCCTGCTAAAAGAGGGACCGAAACCGGCACAAAACAAAACACGTGTTTGTACGCGAGAGCTCTAATCAGGGCCCATAACTCTGCCATGATTTCAATTATAGACTGCAGAACAGAGTCGGTAGACGGACTCCGGAAAAAGCCATAAGGAGACATAAACCAAAGACAAATCCGTAAGAGTAGAACCTGTAGATATGCCGGGATGACGAAATCCGGTTCATACTCCATGAATCACACGACAGTGCATAAAATAGCTAAGTCTGGGGGAAAAATGACTAGGTGTTAGAGCCCATCAGCTGCACTAAGACCTAGACAATAGTTTCCCGTGAAGTATCAGCCAAACTCCAGCGGTAACAAGCTACCAGACTGCAGGAATATAAAAAAACATAAGTCATCTATGATCACAGAAGGTTATAATAAGATGTCATACATGTAGACTGAAAAACACTCCTGAAAACGATACAGCGCCCAAACCAGCTCCGGAACTGCAACGTCTGGAGTGAATTTCAGTACCCATCGGAAAGCGACGGGGTGAACAAACGACTCCATGCAACCATCATACTCCAGGGAGTGGAAGAAAAATTACGTGGAACGATGGGATGACACCTGAACAACCCGAGAGATCGTTCTAGAAGAAAAGCTGGCAGAAGGAGTAGCAGCGGGCGAGGAATGAGTCCTTCAGCCAGATTACGCCCAAACGTACGCAAAACGCTGCCAAGACAGCTGGAATCGTAGTATGAGAAATAACAATCAGAAACAAAAAGTCGCTGAAATTACTCATAAATGAAGCATTCTACGAGTATAACAGTCACCCGGTCGTAAGAACCTGATAGAGAGTCCGACATACCGGAAACGTGATAAACTCGTAGCGACGATCCCTAAAAGCAGGAGCAACAGGGGAAACAAAACACAGTTCCCCGTGCTTGTTATGAAGGACAAAAGCTATGATAATGTCTGACACAACACAAGCGTAGGTTATTGAGAATTAGTTGACTTCCGCTGTAACGAGAGGAGTGTCAATTCTCGAACCAAAAATGTTCTCCAGCCCTCCTCGACGCAGTCTTACAAGACTGGCTGAGACGGAGGAAGAAACACCGGTCAAAAAGTTCTCCGATAAAAGTAGTGCAGTACCGGTGAGATTTGACCTCCAAAAACGATATAGGTGCGTACTGGGCCGAACACAACAACGCCACCGCAAAGAAACCTCAGTGTCGGAAGAAAAGAACAGCAACACTACCGCCGGAATGAAGGCTCTTCCATCTATTCATCCACTAGAAGAGGAAAATAGATTCTGTGCTTACACTGCAGGTAATACAGAAACTGAAAAAGTCCGGGGTAGCTCGGTAAGTGACAAAGGTCATGGAAACCGAAGGAGTATCCTTCAGCATACAAACCCGTACATGTTGCTGAACTACTCCACAGCAAACTGAAGGAAACGATGACGAAGCGACGCAGCCTCATACACCACTCTGGATACTCACGTAAAAAGACGGAACCGACCAGGTCAGTCAAATCCGAATTAGCCCTCCTCGTATAGGAAGAACGGAAATGAGGAAGCCAGGAGTAGTGTATAGCAGCGACAGGGAAGTAACCTCAAGAAGAATAGCTAGAACGTAGTTTCTTCTAGTCACGTAACATCGAAGATGGTGTCCCCAAGCCGCGGTGTTAGACTACGTCGCCAAGAAGTCAGTCATCAATTCCACATTCTCTACCAGAAGTAAAGAAGATAAGGGAATGCGATTAAACATGAAAGGGTTCGAAGAAGCCAATCCGTGTTAAGCAGAATCAGATAACTAGTTCTGATGTTACTGACCGGAGTAATCGCAAACCCATGACGATCTGTGCATGCAAGAAGGCGAGTCGAAACAGATCTTCCTAAAAGGTTCACTAAAGCACAGTCGAAGTGGAATACGAAGAGGATCAACCAAAATCCGCGAGGGAAGAAACCGTAGAAAATCTCTCCTCGTTTCATTAAGATGACCAACTCGGGGAGCATTGTCAGAATTTTTGGAGTATAGATGAAACGTACAACAAGTTGAACGAAACAAACCCAAAACGTTTGGATCAAACGAATCGATCCAAATTCTGACAAAAAAAAACATATCCGGTGATGATGCTCCCATGACGCAACAGCAACACCCAACCCTCACGGCCTACATAAATCATATGGGTCAACGAGGAACCGGCTAGGACGGTAAAGGAAAGCGCATGCGACCCTCGTTAAAACCCCAAGATAAATGTAAAACTGACCGGATGACCCGGATGAGGCTGTGACACTACAAAATGAGTTATATTCCGGAGTGAAAACCGAAATAGAATTCATAGTGTCTAGCTGCAAAATAATACAACAATGTATCAACTTCCAAGTTGATAAAAGTTGTAGACAAGAAAGAATGCTCTATGTAAGATAGGCAGAACTTCAGGCAGCTAGATATACGAATAAACCACCAGTGATCTCGGAACGGTAATAATAAAAATAGACCGAAGTACCGTTATAAAGGTTTTATACGAAACGTATAAAAAAAACTAAACAGACGAGACACAGAGGTGGAAATTCGTCAAAGCGGAAACCGTTGAAGCAATTAATGGAGTGAAATATCCTAATGCATAAACAGTTCCGTAGTGACCAACGTAAGCGTTTGCACGGTCGAAACCAATACGTAAAACGTATACGATGATCAGATGTCTTCACAACTTACGATAGTAAGTTAAAGAGTGAACGAACGGAAATAACAAGTGCCCCAGGGGCTATAACCGACGAGCACAAATTGAAGACGAGTTACTCTCAATAGCTGCGTAATTATCACCAAAAAGTTGTTAAAATGGATCAGCAACATCATGGTGACATAATCTGTACTTCCTCACCGGACGTGACAGAAACTGTTGAGAGTTAGCCGGCCTAACTGGGTATTTAGGCCGGAGACGCAGATGCACGACAACCAGTGCCTGAAAAGGATAGGATAAAAACGATACCCTATGCCTAACAGGACCGAAATGGAAGATAAGATCTGCATAACCGGAAGTAGTCGAATGTGATGTCAGACCAGACTGACTGATAACATTCAACGTTGCCGGACGTGGAGAAGCAACCGAGACAATAGCATACGATGAGCCCTGTAGCGCCACCCCTCCCTTTCTTCCGTAACGGACAGGTACGGGGGGATACAAGGCGGAGTAGGCCAGTTATTCTTATCGTAGAATAAACAGCCCGATAAAGTAGGCATTTATTCTTTATCGTAGAATAAATAGCTCGGTGATACATCGTATCATGTCAGTAAAATCGGAAGCTGATGCCACGTAAATTGAAACATGCGCCGCAGATAGCTAGGCCGCAACTGCGGGCATGTAACCTTAACTTCCACGTCTCAGAATCGGTGCGTGGTACATACGTTGAATACCTCACGGACCGATGAGAACGTAAGAAACACCCGTAGAGTGGGACATAACATGATAAGTCACACGACGAGGTACATAAGTGGAAGTAACTGCAGCCGTAGACGAAGCTTCCACAGAAACAAAAGTGGAAGACCCGTGATATAACGATGATACCGGAAGGTATGTAGATACCGGGAGGTACAACGTTAATGGTTGCATGTAACCATCCGATGAAATCGGAATAAACGCATACCGAAAGACGGGCCTACGTTGTTCCAGTACCGGTTTAACAGAATGAGGGGGCGCTGACGATGTAATACGTAGCAGAGCCCTCGATAAGTTCGGCACATTCAATAAAGAACGGCGAATTTCTGTAAACCGCAGCCCCCACAATTCACCTCAGCAATTCTTTGCCGAGGTAAATGCCGTGGCACAATCAGTTCACCTCCGCAATATTTACATGGAATATTTATTATTGCCGAGGTGACCTTTCTGAATTGTGAGGGCTGAAAACCGGAACCTGGAGTAATAACGACCGAGTGGTGTTATTACGTGTAGGTGCAATAGTAAAGGTAGCTTGCGCTAGCACAGAAGCTTAAGTACCATTACAAAACGACAATACCGCAAAGTATGTAGATATTGGAAGGTATGACGTTAATGATTGCACGATGCATAAGTAAAGGTAGGTTGCGCTGTAGTAGATGCGGCAGTACCGTTACTAATACAACAATGATACCTGAGGGTGTGAAGATCCCGTATGGTATGATGTTGTTGGTTGCATATGAGTGTCCGATAAAATCGGACGTGACGTACGTCGTAGATTGATATTGTATATCAGTCGATGCATAAGTAAAGGTAGGTTGCGCAGATGCTGCAGTACCATTACTAATACAACAATGATACCTGAGGGTGTGAAGATCCCGTATGGTATGATGTTGTTGGTTGCATATGAGTGTCCGACGTAGGTTGATATTGTATATCAGATGGTGCATAAGTAATGGTAGGTTGCGCCAATGCTGCAGTACCAATACTTTGCATGCATCTATCCACAGTGGCTGGGATAGATGCAGATTGATATAGAATATCAGTAGATGCACAAGTAAAGGTAGGTTGCGCCAATGCTGCAGTACCAATACTTGACGAAACTACCGGCATGTAACAAGATACAGTAGGGTAATTCGAATGCATATATCTATCCACAGAGGCTGGGATAGACGCAGACCGTGCGGGTCTACGATAATCCAGTCCCGATATGACAGACTGTGAAGGTCCTGACTTTAGCAGATGAACAGGCGCCCTCGATAAATTCGGCACGTTCCTTAATAGGGAACGGCTATAGTCTACATAATCGGGGGCTGGATTATTACCAACAGATGTGTTTATAGATGCAGCAGTCGTCGGAAACGAACTGCGCTGATTGGTTGTTAATTTATGTAATGACGAATCCTTAACAGGGACATTAGTCACAAACTCCGAACTTACCATTCCGTATTGAGAGCCCGATGTCGGAATTGACGTCGTGGTTGAAAGGTCCAAGGTGGCCGTCAAGGTGAAGGTCGTCTGATTGTTGACATGACGACCGCCATCTTGTTCCCCCAACCCGGCCGTAACAATATCGGAATTAGTGGGTGGTGGAGATACATTAACAACCTCCGGAGAATTAACGCGAGCCGAAAGAGCCGAAATGGAATTCGCAACGGACATTACTACCGAGCCTTGTATCTCCGACCCATTCCCGAAAGACTGAGGCGGAGATACGACCAAATTTTCGGCCCCGGTAAAGCCGGGCGGCGGCATAATTTCACCAGCATATGAGCCGACAAGATACTCTAAAATATATTGTCGGGCCACGTTTCACATTCATCACACTTTGCGTACTGGTCGCACCAAACCCCCCGGCACGGAGGACAGGCGGAATGGGGATCTGTAGTCGGTTTGGACTTCTCACAAACAATACAGAAAACGGACGCCATGTTGGTTTTTATTTGATTCTCTCTTTGATACTCCCTGATGCGTTGACGAAATCCAGGCCAGTAATCACACAGAATCACAGTAAATCCCACGTATACAACAGGTAAATATCCCAGGTAAACAGCCAAGGTAAATATCCAGGTAAAGACGTAGGTAATCCGAGGTAATCCAATGTAGAAGTTTAACTTTTTTCCAAGACACAAAGAACAACGACTCCTCCACTACGAGTTGCAATGGGAAGAAGGAAGTGACGTGGTCGGTCACGTGGGATCTGGGTACTCGCGCATGGGCATTGGGGCAGTACAGGGACTATTTTTATTCTGTGGTAATATATTACAATTAGGCAATCGCGTAAGAACACGATAGCAAAAAGTATGTGAAGGTAAGTTTAACAGCGCAAGAAATGTGGCGAGTCCATACCAAAATTGGCCTGAACAGAATCCTGACATATAAAGGTGATTACCTGCAGCAAGTTCGACCATACCTCATAAGTTCCCTCTACTGTCGAGTAAGAGACTTCACAGCTTCATTCAGTCGAACGATTTTAGACTCGCTCTTGTCAGCAAAGCTTGAACAACATACAATTATCAAAATTTGTAATAAAAATTAAATTTATTTTTCACTGTAGATTCAATGACTTTAATCAGAACCGAACGGAGTGTGCCCATTCACGAGGTCACGTTTCTTTGAAGATATCACCGGCTGAATGTGGTCACTATTGTTAACTCTACTACTCCGTTCAGCAAGTGGGTTACTTAGGCCTCACTCTGGGCTACCTCGATAATAACGTCACGAACCAGTCAAACAAATTTTTCGCTTTCTCGGATCATTCAGATTACCTCATGTGAGCCTGTCAAACAGACCACTGGTATCCATCGTAATACAACCCATGAATAATATTAGTTATTCAGATTTCCCCCCAGGTGTATGGAAAGTCAAATCTGTTTTCATTCGGAAACTAGCATTTATTTTTAAACGAATGTCACCTTTTAGTGGGTGATACATTGAAAACTTCAGTGAAACTGATGCACTGACATTATTCCATTAAAATTTGACAAGTGTGCGAAAGTTATTCCATAAATATTGAGATATATTCAGCTGAAGTTTCGAAGTGAGAGTGTCGTTTTCAATGTCACCTGAGTAGCAAGATATCACTCAGGGTGTATGGGTTTATACGACCCAACCTTTCAACCGAACACTAACCCGGTATTGAATACAAATTTGCTTGTGGGACAATAATTTGTGTTAGGATCTACATGTAATGCCCAGGCAATTGAACAGGTGATATATCCTGGATGAAGAGTCATAGTTGTCCTCAGACTTGGTTATTATAGACAAAATGCTGTGATCTTTACACTAAGTATCATTCCGGTAAAGGGCAGTACAGTAACCAGTCAGTTGTGAAGCTCAAGATTTTAGTACAGGAGCTGTGGGGCCATATGACCAAACTTAAACTGTTAATACTTACACATAAGCTGATGTTTTCTTTAGGATACCAGCCTTTGGTACAGCCGAGGGCAGAGGGATATCACTGGGCAATGGGATCATATATGGTACTGAAACCAGAAAAACAACCTTCAGCTCTAGCTGACCTGACACAGTCCTAGAAAACTAAAGTAGCTAGGTGGGAAATATTGATATTATCAAAACTAAGAGTCAATCAATTTGCAAAAGAAACTATGGATATTTCAGCATAAAAATACAACTATATATAGTTTTACCCTATTTTACAAACTGTTGATACATTCAAGGTCGGATTATTTATACTGATATCTTTAAAACGGAATGAACAAAATTGGAGAGAGACCGAATTAAATTTAATGTCACGTTCACCAACACAAAATTGGAATGTCAATGCGTAATAAAGTCTGGGTGTGAATTACACCACTCTGTGGAAGTGACCAGCCCAGCCATACAAGAAGCTGAACGAAGCTTTGATCTTCGTGGAGTAACTCACCGGTGTTCTCAACAGGGGCATCTGGTAGGGGGATCTGATCAATTTCTACTCTTTCTGCATTCTTAACTTGTTCTGCAACATAGTATTCAGAATAACTGGTACTTTTTTTCACACACTCAGAGAACCCACAGAACTGATAAATTTAATACCCTACATGTATACATATATTCAACAAGTTCTTTGCAAAGTTCTTTGCAATAAAGGAATTGTAAGTGGAACAGTGCATGTATGACATCACACTTTACACCATTTTAAACACAACCTAGACAAGCCTATAATAATAAAAGACTTCCTTTTGTAATACCCAAACCAGGCACACGGATTCACACTAGAACACTAAAAGAAATCCAGTAGAGCATGTATAAAAGCCAAGTACAACATACATCTGTCCTGTGTATGGTATCAGTCTTGACGACAGGCCACTATTTTGGCCAAACAGTCACAAAAAATATAATATCTGCTAATTCTCAACATATCCATGGAACAGTGTCAAAACATATCAAGTGATTGCTTATGTCCATTTTAATTATTTAATTTGCTTTGCTGTCACATCATATATTTCTAACAAATATATGATAGGTTCCCGAAACCAGTATCGGCAAATATATTAAACGACGCAGGAACTCAAGTCATCATGATGTCGCAACAGATTCGGACACCAGAATTTTGGGCTAACATTTCCGACTCCACCCCACCCAATTTTCTCAGCAGATATACACAGATACAAGGAACTATTCCCAGAGCTTCTAAAGAAGTGGAGATTTATCGATCTGCCAAAAAACTCATGCCTATCACATGTAGGTATGACATGTAGGTTCTTACATGTAATTTCTTAATTCTGAGCACAAGTGTACCAAATTGTTTTCTAAATCAACCATCAGACTGCAGCTAACAACTTACCATAGTAAATCTGCATTTGAACTCTCTTCTTATCATATTCGGTTTCAGCTTTCTTCAACTCCAACGAATACTCCGGGTCTTCTTTTTCCTGTGTCAGAAAAATATTAAAAACCTGTACAGGGAGTTCATATTCTGGAAGATATTGCAGTGAGTGAGCGAGTAGGATTTAACATCATTTTCAACAATTTTTCCGTCATATCACGACAGTGCCTACATGTACCACGCCACAAGAGTGCTCACAGATCCTAATATCCTGGACACGAAGATATTCCAAAAGAAGTTTAAGGTGAAATGCAAAGGCTTTTAGATATCCGTTTTTACATTTAAATTAATTGAATAATGATAGAAATATTGGACTATCTACTTCATTTGGTTTAATTGTCTGCTAGATGCTTTCAAAAAGTTGATTCCTAGACTAGCTGAACTCAGATTTGCGAACTGTCATTGCTCATCTATCCTTGTGTCACCAAGTCAGACCAGCTGCTCAAAGACTGAAGGTTACAAGTGTTGACGTCCAGTCCAGTGGTCTGAGATGATGTCAAACTAACATGAAACAAGGGCAGATAAGCATTGTGGATTTCATTTGTGAAATCAGCCGGGTTTGAGATACCAACATTGCAGCACTTTCTAAAACTATTATTACAATACTTGTATATTCTTCTTTTCATTAGCTAACCCATGAATAATTAGGGAGAAGGAAAATATGAAAACCTGCACGTCAAAGATTACGTATTCGGCATCCAAGACATCATGTGGAAATCTTTAAGAGATTTTGCTTGAATAGATCAAAGACGAAATACAGCATTTCACATTAAAACAAGAAATTATAACTTACATAAAGTCGGAGTACTCTTTGAAATGTTTCTTTCAATTTTTTTCTCTTGTCCTTCAGCACTTTCTCATTCAGTTTTGGAGGGTTAATTGGGTCATATTCTGAAACACATAGAAAACATTCTCAGTCGAGAGGACAGTAGGCACATAATTGCATTATATACCAAAACAAAATAGCCCATAATGTTAACCGCATAAACTAATTTTATAGTGCCAGACAAGTTTACAATATATGAAACCCTAGCGGTGGGGTGGGGGGTTTGGTTAAATGTCACACTCCAGTTTGTTTCACTCATATTTGGTGACAGTCAGTTTGGATGGTGGAGGAAGCTGGAGTACCCGGAGAGAACCACCGCCATCGGCAAGTAACTGACAAACTTTCACACATGCATCAGCTGGGCTCGAACCACTGCCGGTTCAGTGGTGTGAGGCTAGCGATCACCAGCCAAACGCCTAAGTAGACCACTTGGCCAGGGGTATGCTATTGTAACTGAGCACTGAAGATCTTCAAAACCAATCAGTGGAGAGCCCACTTGCTTTCAAAGTTATATCAGTTGTTAGTAATGATAAAGTTTTATCTGTAATTGAAAACAAAAGGCTTGCACAACACCATACAGGATCAGAAGATAAATTAGAGATCTGTCAGTTGATTGGTTACCTGGGCCAAAATTGACACACAGGAAGTGGCAAATACATAATCTGATTGGTTAATAGTTGGTACTGTGCAACCCACCCATTGTAGGTAGTTGTCTGGAGAGGCACTAACAACCGTTCAATTATTTATGGATCATGTTATAAATTGAGAAATAAATATATGAATTTCAGTTAGGACTTTCATACATGTCATACCCATTTGGTCTATGATTTGAACTTCTTCTAGCAGTTTCATGGGATCTTTGCCTTTCAGTACAGCCTGTCTGACCATCATACGCTGCTTCCTGTTCTGGGAAAATAACAGGCAGAGGCAAAGTTCATCATTTCATTTTAAATACATTGAGAATACATAGATGTGAGCATTTGTGGAATGAAACATTTTCCCAAATCTGGAAGATACATACATGTACATGTATAAGGAACACATCTCATTCCAGAATCAACATCACAATAAAAACATGAAGCTGCGCTATCGAAACCCCTCGGCTCTGAACCCCAGCTATTATAATGTAAGGGTGTCTCTACCAATTGATTGGCTTGTGGGAAGAAATATTTACCCCTGGTATTGTAAGTGTACTTTCTTTGAAAAAAAAAAAGTCATCCAATCAATAAATAAATGTGATAGTATACTAACATGATATAGAAATAATATGCAAACTTAACATAGGAATTAGTGGATTTTGTTAGACAAGGGGCATAACTCTGCAAAATACTTTCTGACACGACTCATTTTCGATAGGCATCTAGTGTCATTTTCAAAACAGATTTGCAGGCATTCTTCGCATTGTGTAAGAGAATAAATCAATAAATCAGTCATCCAATCAATAAATAAATGTGATAGTATACAAACATGATATAGAAATTATATGCAAACTTAACATAGGAATTAGTGGATTTTATTAGACAAGGGGCATAACTCTGCAAAATACTTTCTGACACGACTCATTTTCGATAGGCATCTAGTTCAGGTCAAGAGAAACAACTGTATCACGTTAGGATGTTGTATATGGAACGGTTCTGAAATTATCACAATAACAAATCATAAATGGATTTTTATTTGTAAAAAGGGGCATAACTCTGCAAAATATTGTCCGAGATGACTCATTTTCGATAGGCTTCTGATTTACGTGAAGATAAATAGATGTAACAAGTTTGGTTGCCATGCATGAAACGGTTGTGTAGATATCGCGGTAACGGACGTACGGACGTACAGACGTACGGACAGCCGTACATGATGACGACAATACCCCTAGGCCAAAGTTGGCCGAGGGGTAAAAACTCCCAACAGTGTAACGGTGAAATCAAAATGATCAGCTCCCAACAGTGTAATGGTGAAATCAAAATGATCAACTCTCAACAGTGTAACGGTGAAATCAAAATGATCAACTCCCAACAGTGTAACGGTGAAATCAAAATGATCAACTCTCAATAGTGTAACGGTGAAATCCAAATGATCAACTCTCAACAGTGCTGTGTAATGGTGAAATAAAAATGATAAACTCTCAACAGTGCTGTGTAATGGTGGAATCAAAATGATCAACTCCCAACAGTTTAATAGTGAAAAACAGTGTAACAGTGAAATAAAAATTATGAAGCCTCAACAGTTTGATGGTGAAATCAAAATCAGAAACTCTCAGCAGTCCTGTGTAATGGTGAATCAAATGGTAAATTCTAAACAGTGCTGAGTGATGGTGGAATCAAAATCATAAACTCTCAACACTGCTGTGTAATGATGAAATCAAAATCATAAACTCTCAACAGTGCTGTGTAATGGTGAAATCAAAATGATAAATTCTCAACAGTGTTGAGTAATGGTGAAATCAAAAGGATAAACTCTTAACAGTGCTGTGTGATAGTGAAATCAAAATGATAAACTCTCAAGAATGTGATGGTGAAATCAAAATCACAAATGCTCAACAGTGCTGTGTACTGGACAAAATCACAATGATAAACTCTCAAAAGTGCTGTGTGATGGTGAAATCAAAATGATAAACTCTCAACAGTACTGTGTAATGGTGGAATCAAAATCATAAACTCTCAACACTGCTATTTAATGGTGACATCAAAATGATAAACTCTCAACAGTGCTGTGTAATGGTACAATCGAAATGATAAACTCTCAACAGTGCTATGTAATGGTGAAATCAAAATGATAAACTCTCAACAGTGCTGTGTAATGGTGAAATCAAAATGATAAACTCTCAACAGTGCTGTGTAAAGGTGAATCCAAAAGATGAACTCTCAACAGTGCTGTGTACATGTAATGGTGAAATCCAAATGATGAACTCTCAACAGTGCTGTGTACATGTAATGGTGAAATCCAAATGATGAACTCTCAACAGTGCTGTGTAATGGTGAGATCCAAATGATGAACTCTCAACAGTGCTGTGTAAAGGTGAATCCAAAAGATGAACTCTCAACAGTGCTGTGTACATGTAATGGTGAAATCCAAATTATGAACTCTCAACAGTGCTGTGTACATGTAATGGTGAGATCCAAATGATGAACTCTCAACAGTGCTGTGTAAAGGTGAATCCAAATGATGAACTCTCAACAGTGCTGTGTACATGTAATGGTGAAATCCAAATGATAAACTCTCAACAGTGCTGTGTAATGGTGAAATCCAAATGATCAACTCTTAACAGTGCTGTGCAATAGTGAATTCAAAATGGTAAACTGCAAACAGTGCTGTGTACTGGGTGAAATCAAAATGATAAACTCTCAACAGTGCTGTGTAATGGTGAAATCGAAATGATGAACTCTCAACAGTGCTGTGTAATGGTGAAATCAAAATGATAAACTGTGAACAGTGCTGTGTAATAGTGAAATCAGAATGATGAACTCTCAACAGTGCTGTGTAATGGTGAAATCAAAATGATAAAACTCTCAACAGTAAGCACTGTGTACTGGTGAAATCAAAATGATAAACTCTCAACAGTGCTGTGTAATGGTGAAATCAAAATGATAAAACTCTCAACAGTGAGCACTGTGTACTGGGCGAAATCAAAATGATAAACTCTCAACAGTGCTGTGTAATGGTGAAATCAAAATGATAAACTCTCAATACATGCAATAGTGCTGTGTAATGGTGAAATCAAAATGATAAACTCTCAACAGTGCTGTGTACTGGTGAAATCAAAATGATAAACTCTCAACAGTGCTGTGTACTAATGGTGCAATCGAAATGATAAACTCTCAACAGTGCTGTGTAATAGTGAAATCAAAATGATAAACCAAGGCTCGAATTAGGATAAAAAAATTACATGCACAGTGTGCACCTAAATTTCTCATGTACATGCACAGCAATTTGCCTACATGCACAAAAAACAAAACAAAATCCTTCTTCGTAAATTTTTCCCGAACTCTGTAAACTTTTACGAGTTGGGCTCTCCTAATGCCAGGTATCAGCACTTATATACATGATCTTACAGCGTCCTTCAAAAGAACTATTCTAAAAAATCAAAGACATCAATATTTGGAAAAAAGTCAAATGTGTTTTGGGATAAAGCCAAATATTCTGATGAATCTGACTTTGTGTTGAGATCACTCTTGAGGAGGTCATATGTATACTAAACATCATCTAAACACCATAACCATTTCTTACTATTTTTTTGTTAATTTTTCAAATCGACAAATTTACAGCAAATCAATTTATATTGGCCTCAACAAATTTCTCTGTTGTTGTTGTTGTTGCGAGATTCGTGTGTGTTTCTGCAACATCGTCGGGACTCCTCTACAGATTTAACTGCAGCCCGACTCTCACTTCCCACTTTTCCAGCAGGGTCAGTGTTTATTTGAATACAGGCTGCAGAAAAAAGCTTGAATGTTGCTGTGTTCAGATCGTTTTGAACAGTTTGCAAATGTCACACACGACGTGAAGCAGACTAAGAAATAGTGTGGAGCATCTGATGTGGAGATGCCCGAGATAAAAATACCCACGGGGGTAATTCAACGCACAGTTTGGACATTGTCTAACAAATTTTTCAAGACAATTGGCAGTCTGCCATAAGCTATATTCGTTTTGATCGACGGTCCATTTTTCAACACTTTGTTTGCAAATGCAGCTACATGCACGCTGTGTACCTGCCGATCAAAATTTATGTGCACCGTGGAAAAAATACATGCATTTGTGCATGTGTGCACTGGTAATTTCGAGCCTTGTAAACTATCAACAGTGTTGTGTAATGGTGAAATCAAAATGATAAAACTCTCAATAGTGCTGTGTAATGGTGAAATCAAAATGATAAAACTCTCAACAGTGCTGTGTACTGGGTGAAATAAAAATGATAAACTCTCAATAGTGCTGTGTAATGGTGAAATCGAAATGATAAAACTCTCAACAGTGCTGTGTACTGGGTGAAATCAAAATGATAAACTTTCAACAGTGCTGTGTAATGATGAGATCCAAATGATGAACTCTGAACAGTGCTGTGTAATGGTGAAATCAAAATGATAAACTCTCAACAGTGTTGTGTAATGGTGGAATCAAAAGGATGAACTCTCAACAATGCTGTATAATGGTGAAATCAAAACACAGCAAGGAAGCAATCAGAGATTGCTGAATTGTATGCCCCCCCCCCCCCCTCCGCTTTAATCCGACACTGCCCCGCCATTTTCTGTTCTGTATTGGTCGGTGGAGGCGAGTCAAGGATAATTATAACAAGGGTTATGTGTAACCCGGCAGCTCGCCGTTTTGGGTTTTGTCAATAACATGCAGCTTCGCATAAAGATCGAGCCCTTCAGGTTGCACATCACTGGCAATGACAATACATATTGTTATAAAAATTTGACTTCTTTGTCAGTGATGTTGAAGTTGGATTGAAAGATGAACTATATTATAAAACTTGAAATAAAGATTACCTTCACGCTGCACAACTATGGGGCACTGACCCACGCTGCACAACTATGGGGCACTGACCACATATTATGCACATTCCATACAAAATTAACCCAGATCCAGCCTGGACAAGTCTCAATTCACAAAGATTTCAAGAACAAAGAGCCATAACTCTTGAAAATATATGCGAAACGTGGAGAAACTTCACGATGCACAACTACAGGGCACTGACCACATATCCTGCAAATTCCATACTTGTCCATACAATATTAACCGAGATCCAGCACGGACAAGTCCCAATTCACAAAGACTTGAAGAACAAAGGGCCATAACTCTTGAAAATATACGCGAAAAGTGGAGAAACTTCACGCTGCATAACTATAGGGCACTGACCACATATCCTGCAAATTCCAAAATTGTCCATACAATATTACTGAAGATCCAGCCCAGACAAGTCTCAATTCACAGAGATTTCAGGAACAAAGGGCCATAACTCTTGAAAATATAAGCGAAATGGGGAGAAACTTTACGCTGCACAACTGTGGGGTACTGACCACATATCATGCAAAACTCATACTTGTCCATACAATATTAACCAAGATCCAGCCCGGACAAGTCCAATTCACAGAGATTTCAGAAAAAGGGCCATAACTCTTGAAAATTATACCGGAACTCGGAAAAAACTCTACACTGCACAACTACGAGGCACTGGCCACATTCCATGCAAGTTTCAATCCTGTCCATCAAATATTAACCGAGATATTGAGTGGACAAGAAATTCGGACGGACGGACAAAGCGATGTAATGGTGAAATCAAAATGATAAACTCTCAACAGTGTTGTGTAATGGTGGAATCAAGATGATAAACTCTCAACAGTGCCCTGTAATTGTGAAATCAAAATGATCAACTCTCAACAATGCTGTGTAACGGTGAAATCAAAATGATTAACTCTCAACAGTGTTGTGTAATGGTGAAATCAAAATGATAAAACTCTCAACAGTGCTGTGTAATTGTGAAATCAAAATGATAAACTCTCAACAGTGCTGTGTAATTGTGAAATCAAAATGATAAACTCTCAACAATGCGGTGTAATGGTGAAATCAAAATGATAAACTCTGAACAGTGTAACAGTAAAATCAAAATCATTAAGATGATTAATAAATACTAAAATATAATCCATCAATACAGTTCTTATACCCATCCGCATTTTGACAATCTTACAGTGTTAATAATTGCTCAAAAGACAAACATGACAAAGTCAAACTGGGTGTTATATGAAAGGAAGGCAGGAAACAGAAAGTTACTGTATGGTTACGATACTTAACTAGCATATTACTACATTTCTTGTTAAAAATATCCATTTATCCGATTGAATTCATACCTTTTTCAACTCCCTTTTTCTGGCTTCCTTTCCTAGAAAAATAACAAGCAGGTTCATCAGTTATCAATATGAAATACATAAAATAAGCAAGAACATATTTTTTCAATGGTTTAAACTTTCACAGACATAACTACTATTTCATCAGTCAAATTAGCTTTCCAAATTTAATTTCAAATTTGTGAGGAAATGCAATGTATGTTGGTGGGAGAGGAAAAAACTGGAATTCACAAAACTTGAGAACAAGTTTCAAATATTGCGCAAGCTATCAGATCTATATTGGCAATATATATATAAAGAACAGTTCCACTGTTTCTAGTATTTGCATCTATATATATATGCCTCACCATCAACACACAAAGTCCTCTCAGAAGGGAATGAATATAGCATAAACTGTGAGATTGGAGGTGATGAGGGGGGGGGGAGGATGGTAACCTGGTCCTGAACAGCCACCACACAAGAATTTTCTTCCCATTGTGACATGTTAATCATCGATGCCCACAGTCACTTTAATATGTAGTCCTGAACATACTTTCACACTGTGTATCAAGATTCGACCAAGCCCCATCCCTCTCTCGTCTGGCGTCTGGTAAATGGCTTTGATGAATGTATTAATTAATATCAGAAATGGATTAATCCACCTATGATGTTGTCAGCCAATCAACTGATTTTTGCTTAACTTTGTTCAAAGCAAAAGCTTCAGGAGCCATCAGACAACCTGTATGCATCAATTGGCGCCTTAGCAAAGCAGAAGTGTGTGTGTCATAGGGCGCTCCATATTAGGGAGTCCACATATCAGGAAAGTCCACATGTCATGAATATGTCATTTTTTTGGTGCAGGATGGCTCTGTGAACTGGACCGGTTGACCATGGTCTGTGCATGGTAGACCATGGTGTTTGTGTTGTTGCCCTATATGGGGTTTTGTTTTTGAGAAAAAATCACTGTATTCGATAATTTACCATGGGATTGTTTGCTGGTGTTTGCAAAATTTCTAAACACAATGCAGTGAAATACTTTGCTAAATCCCCATGTGAATGTTAACATAAATGTTGCAGTTTATTCTCTCCTTTTTACAAAAGGTTAATCAGGTTATGAGAGAGTCAACTTAAGCATGCTTCTGCCTCTCTGTCTTTGTTGGGGTACCGACATTATCCCCCAATGACAGTTTCCCCAGGAACATTTTCCCCACCGACATTTTCCCCCACGACAGTATCCCCACACGACATTTTCCCCAGGCGACATTTTCCCCACCCCAATATTACGTGCTGTAATAATTACAATCTGCCGACAATCGCAGTCGCTGTCATTTCCCCATCTTGATTTTTTTAAAGTTTGCACATAGGAGAGTTCTAGGAATTCAAGGGGTATTGATGAAATGATCAAATGATAATATCAAATTTTTGCCGCTTTCATGCAGAGGAAATTTTTGATCACTTTTTCATTCATTTTCGATCGGAATAAATAACTTCAAATTTCTTTGTAGCATTGTTTATATTATACTCTTAGTTAAGCTGACTGAGTGATTAATCCGTAATCCCATGATAAGTCATCTAGCCTACCATTGTTTCACTCGCCAATTGCCTTCACCTTACTGCTCCTGCTTGTTGATTAATTCGTAATCCCATGATAAGTCTTCCACGAACATGGGGGAAAATGTCGGTGGGGAAATGTCGCTGGAGAAACTGTCGTTTGGGAATAATGTCATGGACTCGTCTTTGTTAACCCCAACAAGACCCTAATGATTGCTGTCATTAGATTGACTCCTCTAGGTAAAAAATATCTCCCTCTTAGTGAAAACTACATCTTCTTTTCGGTCCCTTTCAGTGTTTAGGCAGACAGTGAGACCATGTCATTGAGCAAACGGGCATACTCACCACTATAAAAAAAAATAGGATTCCTGGCTCAGAGCACATAGGAATGGTTCGATTTCAATTTGAGGCTAATGTGTTTGTACATGTATATCAAGCAAATATAATCTCCTTAGTAGCAGAATGCACAGCGAGCACTGAATAACGCAAGTGAGAAAGGGGGAAATAAGTTAATTTCAATTTAATTCAAATTAATGTGTTCAAAGTGAAAGTAGTGCAAAAAATGTTGTTGTTGTTGTAGCAAAAAAAAATACTGACGCGCTTGGTCTGTGGGATTCATGTATTTCCCACTCTTGGTGGTGTTGATTGATCTTCTCCCCATCTTGGTTTTCTATTCTTCTTCCTCCTCGCAGAAAATAGGTACCTGTGCAAAAGCACAAACCGTTAGATAATGCAAAAATCAACTGGAAACATTTACTCCTCCAACTTCTTTCTGGAGGCTACCATCTTGAAATGAATTTGTCACGTGACCAGCCGTAAAGTGGTCAAAACTCCTGTCAGTTTTGATGATTTGGTGAAACAGAAAACTTAGTGTAAAAATGTGAGCGAGAGTGCAAACTGGTATGTTTGTGTACTGCTCTAAAAACGTTACTATTATGCGTCAAATACTTGGATTAGTAGAGCCAGCACAGAGATTCAAAAACGAAAGAAAAGAAATGATGAGTTGAGAATGCGCACAGGCGCAGATTAGTGTTTACGACAATCCATGGTTGGGGAAAGAGGACTCGATTCGAAATGAACCAGGAAAGCAGAAATGAGCCAAGGCGAAAAGAAGTGAAAGTGTGAAACAGCTCTTCATAATCGTGGTGTAAACGATCGCATAGTCCACGCTATGGATGACAATGTTGATATAACGGTGTTGAAAGCTGAGATTGACGCAAAGCTGGACAGGGTAATTTGTTGTTGTTGTACACAACATTTGTTGTTGTAATTTTGTACACCACCCTTCACTGTTGTTTTGGTCAGTGATGGTCCAATTCTCGTTATTTGATCAACTAATTTGTTGAACACTGATCAGCTGGTATCTCCATGTTACAAATGTTTAGTAATGTCGAGCCCTTATTTAGGTTTGCTGAACCCAGAGGTTCAGTTGAATTTGTATATTGGTGTACCGATCATAAAAGCCAAATAGTTTCAGTTTGACAGGTTGGGGAAAATATCTTTATCAACAGATCAAGGTATTATACCTTGATCGGGGTATTATACCTCAATTGATGTATAGGCCTATAGGCCTACCTCGATTGGGGTATAGGGCTATGTCAACTTTAGTTTTTATATATTAATGGAAAATGTGGACATCCACACGTACCCCTGGACTGCATGGATCTTTCATTTCAACAGCATCTATGGCTTCACTGTTCTACGATTTTCACAGCAACTTATTGCTTCGTTTTATGCAACTAGTCATTCAAATAAGCCATTTCAATATTTCAAAAATTAAACATGGCTTCAAATGACATATTCAGTGAAATTTATTCTGTGATTGAAAATGACATGTGGTGGATACTTCCATGTCAAGGTCATGCACGTATTGCAGGATTTGAGAGGCAATGCCTAGTTTAAGTAGTTAATAAATCAAGTTTTAACTGACAGACACATAATCTAAACTGCTAGCATGTGCACATAAAAAAACAGACCTCTGCTCTGGGTGGTATGACCCTGCCATGTGTGTGCATGCTAGGAGATTGTGCATTGCATCAGACAATTTAATCTGATTTATTTATCGGTCAGTGCATCGACATTCATGCAACATCAATGTGACTTTGAGATGGAAGTATGCCATCACATGCCATTTTCATTTACAGAATAAATTTCACTGAATGTCATTTGAAGACATGTTTCATCTTTGAAATATTAGAGTGGCTAATTTGAATGATTACGGTAATTTCCCTATTACTTCGCGATGTAGTGATGAAACTCACCACTCCAAAAATTGGCTACTTTCGAATTATTTGTTGAGCGAATTCTAGAAAAACGCGAGTGTTCGAATTAAATGTCGCGCCGACTTTCACGGAAGATCCAAAATGGGGGACCGCTTTGCCGTGGTCGTAGTGATCGTATTTATTAACGTGTATTAACTTTGATATCTCATCATAGTTTCCATAAAAGGCAGTGTATGATGTCAGAAAATCTCCTCTACCCTGATAAAGGCGTCTCATTTTATTTGAGGAAGTCAAGCATATTGATCGAGTGACAAGTTCAGCAAGATCATGCAGATTTTTGAGCTGACATCCTTAAATTCGCGTCCATAATAACATCGTAAAAGCAGGCCAAAACATTGAACGTATTCCTTCCTTTTTGTTCAGTATTAGCTATGATCTATATTATGAAACCTAACTGACATGGAATTGAAAGAATATTCTGGAAATATAAAACTATACACGAAACACATATTAGAGTATTCCATGTTCGAGTCGTTCGGTATGTCAACGTTGTTGTTGTGAACCCTGAAATTGAACCAACGGCAAATTTGTGTATGCCTGTATCACGAAGCTTTAGACAGATAAAGCGGACTGCCATAGACTTTTTCGTCTTCACCGTGCATGATTTTACACACACCATCCAGACACACCACACATAAATATCCCGTATTTTAGTATTCTATTTAATCACCAACGTATAAAAGTTAAAGGGGCCATGAATTAATGAGGAACGATTAACCACCGTAAAGACTTGAACAGAAAAGGAGCGCCATGAAAATTTCCTAAGAGCGTGTCACGTCGACCATCGTTGTCGGTGATTTTTATGTTCCGTTCAAACAGAATTCATTCGCACGCAGTTCTGCTTTCTTGGAAAATATTCACTGTGTTTTTTCAAATAAAGGAATGCTGGTTGACAAAAAAATATTTGATATTTTTCAATCTTTATTTGCACGACATTTGTAAAAAAATACAGCGATATACGAACGCTGGAAACTGAAGAATGATTCAATAGCGGGCCGTGTGCAGACACTCCATTTTTCCCGAGTGCGGAGAAACGCGATCAAGTTAGGATAAAATTACAGGACTGCGGAGTTAATTGAATCAATTTTTTTCTTATAGACTGTAAGTAATAGTAATTCAGTCTGATTATATTGTACCATTCCCTGTTGTTTCTCTGCGTTTACAAATAATAGCATACGGCGATATACTATACGAGATTCTAGTAACATATTCACTTTACTTTCATTGGCACGAACTCCGTGGCGAAAACGGGAGTGTTCGAATTTATTGTTTCACGGGTATATTGAAAATGCTCCCGTTTTCGTTTTATTAGGATGGACAAAATCACGACGGGGAAAATCGGCCGTTTTCGAATTAAATTTGGAAGGTGAATTAATAGGGAAATTACTGTAGTCGCATAAAACGAAGCATTAAGTTCCTGGAAAATCATGGAACAATGAAGCCATAGATGTTGTTGAAAGATCCTTGCAGTCTGGGGTATGTGTGGATGTCCACATTTTTCATTAAAGGAAAGGTTCGGGTTTGGTGAAGCTATATTTGGACTGAAAGAGCTAGTCAAATGGTATTCAACTGTATTTTTTTTTAATTTTTGGAATTTATTTTAACACAGAAATAGTTAACCAAATGCTGTGATACCGTCAAATTTACCAAACCCCAGGAAAGCGCCATTGTATTGCCACGTGACTTATTTTAGCCAATAGGAGTAAAACTACATCATGTATGTAAAACAGTGTGACGTAAGCGGAAGGCAGAACATATGTAGGCAGCATGCAGCTGCGTGTGTTAAGGTGCAAGTTTGATGGTGTAAAAATTGCCAAGAATTACTTCAAATACTAAATAGCTCATACCATTTTCATTTCTAGTTGCCAGAGCGCGGCATTGTTCGCTCTCCCAACAGCGAAGACACTCGATCTCTCCCGTAAGCCGTCGATTAGAGCAGCGTGTGTACCGACACCATACATGTACTAAATTTTCCACGCGGGCTTCTGTCTTCATTTCGTGGCCTGTCGCGCTTTAGAGCTGCTATCATCCCCGCAGTATCTGAACGTTTCGGCTCGAATTGGTAGCCCTGACATGCCTGAAGACCAAACACAGCTTCCTCGTCGCTTTCACCGCTGGAATCGGAACTGCCGCTCGTCGACATGATTTCACTCAATTTCGACTGAAAACTCCGTGCTTCACGTATATTACCCGAACAGACAGAAGAGTTCCAAGCCTTTTCCCTACGTCATATCCACCTTCTGGATACGGTACAATGGCGGTACTCTGTCTCTGCGAGTTCGCGGTTTTAAAATGATTAGTACTCCTTCAAACAAAAATTTTTAAATGAGAAAATATATCTTTTAGGTTTAATTTGGTGAGTTGTAATAATATGTATCAAAGGTAACCAAAACCGAACTTTTCCTTTAATATATAAAAACTGAAGTTGACATAGCCCTATACTCCAATGGAGGTACCCCGATCAAGGTATAATACCTCGATCAAAGTATTTTCCCCAACCTGTTTGAGTGCAGCAGTCACCTTTTGGAGCTACAGATCTTCAATTTTTTAGGGATGAAGATTTTTTCGCAAGAAAATTAGTTTCTGTGCAGTCTAGATGCTTAATTTACTTCCTACCATTGCCAACTGCATTTGAGCAGTCACACATGTAAATTTCCACACTGTCACACTTTACCACTTTACCATTCAATTGTCAACAATTATTACCAATACGAGTGCTCATTCACCCCCATGGCTCATTCACCCCCATGGGTTCATTCACCCCCATAGGTTAGTTTATAGGGCTAGGGAGATCGCGTGCCCTTTCTACACTACTCATTGCGCACTACTCATCGCGCATTCGCAGTCGACCCATTCTACTGTCATGACTGTAGGGTGCAAGCCTGGCCCATGGAATCTCAGGCAGCGAAAACCCCAGGTCTCTCGCCCCACCCTATCCCGCGCCACACCTATGTGACCCGCTGTGCAGTGAGTAAAGCGGAGGAGGAGGAGTAGGAGTCAGACACGCCAGGGATTATACTAGGGAGATGATGTTGATAAGGTTATCAAGACAACCAGCATCACAATATGACTTCAAATGATTTTGGCGTGGACAATGATAGAGGGTACACATGAAATCGCGAAAGTGAGAATATTAAAATCCAGGTAATTCAATTTTCATGAATGAGATTTATTTAGCACAAAAAAAGCTCTTTTCTTTTTCTTGTACAATCTGTGGGCTGTTGCCTTCACAAGAACTGCATTTCAGAGGTCAGACAAACGTAATCGTTTTTTTTTATTTTCACACACATAACTGTGATTTACCATTAGTTAACATATTCCCCCAAGATTTCCAAAATATCTGTACAATTAGCGAATAAGTGGAGAATGGATTATTGGCTAACAGTTAATTGCAAATATGACATGGACGATATCATAGAATCACACACATCTGAGTGTAGAGTACACAACCGTAAAAGTTTTTGTTTTCTAATTCATACACATAACCAGGTCACTTATGCCAAAAAGAAAACACTGCGAATTTGATAGTTTGGGATTATACTTCAGCCATTTGAGTTTCATCAATTGTTTATTTGTGAATATTTGTGTCCACACACCATCAGTTGCATCACATGCAGGTCACTAAACCTCTCAAAATCTCTCTGAATGTCACACATGTAATTATAGAATGACCAGTTCTAGTCTATAGCATATAATGTTAAAGCTGAACTGCAAAGCTTTTAATTTTATCTAAAATGTTGATTATATACATCTTGTCTTATGTGACATAAATTTATACGTTTTTGGGGCAAATATATTTTGCAAAATTGTACTAATAACAATATTTAAGTTATCCTCATCCATCTTGAAAACTTGCATCGCTTGTCTCCCTTGGTTTGTGAAATGTCATGACGTTATAGCGGTCTCCTTCATTCAAGTTACGTCAGATGAATGAGCGAGGACCACTATAACGTCATGACGTTCCAAAAACAACGATAGGCAAGCGATCGTTTTCTGGTGGAATATTAGATTTTGACTTCTCATATACCCAAAATAAAATGATAACCCACAGAACTATTACCACACATATTTATAACAACTATAGAAGTTCTTGTTTTATGACATTTTAACAGAACATTGGAAAGCTTTTCAGTTCACCTTTAATCATTTCATAAAAATCTCCACGTTTTGTGTTGAAAATGGACTTGGAGAATATTGCACATGGTGCATATTTAACGATATTTATGTTTCATGTTCACAGGAGGTGACCAATTTGTCCACAATGAAAGAGACATTGAACAAGAGTGGTACGAACACGCAAAACATGCTAACTATCCTGTCCAGTTTTGAGAGCCGTCTGCGTCGACTGAATGACACCATCGTACCACTGTATCAAGAAACGGACAACCTAAGACGCAGACAAGAAAGTATCCTTGTATAAACCACATGCCTGGTTGGTTCATCAGGCAGATTAGACATTTCATTAAGTATGTCCGCTGATGGTTTTTGACTTTGGCAGCCATTTTGCCTGTTTTTCTATTGGGTTATCTCCCTTCCCTAGGTTAAAAGATGGGATTTCCTTTAAAAGCCTTCTAGCCGAGAATTTTGCACACCAACATCCATCCAATTTGCCAAATTTTGATAGACATTGTGATTGTCTGCAAACAGTTAGAATATAAGAAAAAGTTAAATGGGTGTTTATATGCTAAGGTGTAACAAATATGGGACACTGAAGCTCAAAATATAAAATAGACTACAGCTCTTCTTCTTTACATTATTTGATGACGATATCTCTCAGCTATATTAAAATTATAGAGTTAACATAGTCTTCAAGTGTGTTAGTATTCTCAGACCTGTTTTAGTACAACATCACTAAAAATGTTGGACAAACACAGGACGGAAATGGGGGGGTAAAACAATACATAATAAGGGAATAGAAAATGGATTTCTACTGCAAGGGGACTTTTAGGACAGTATTTTACATATATGAACACTTTCAGTGTTTGATTTGAAAAATTTAACGTATCTGTAAAGAAATTAGTACAAAGCATGACAAAGTGTCGGACAAACAAAGACGGGAAAGCTGATGGAAACGTATCTTTTTTTAAATTAATAGGCACTTAATTGAAATAAACTATGTTGAAAATTATAAAGTTATGTGAAGAATACAAGGTTCTTTAACTTGATATGAAAATAAAAGTTATTTACTATTTTTAAAAAATATGCCTTTATGCCCCAAAATAGTTGGACAAACTAAGACGGACAATGTTAAACAAATGGGGAGGAAAACCTGTCCGTCTTTGTTTGTCCGACATTTGAAAATACTACAATTATGAATACCACAAACCAAACAGTGCTTAGGTACAGAGAAGAAATGACTGTGTATCACTATAAGTGTGTATTTTGATGGTCTGCTCTGAATATGCACTCAGAATATGCTGAAAATTTACTTATGTGTCCGACAAACGAGGATGGATTATGTCGGACGAACACTGGCAGGCAATGAAGACGGACACTGCATTTTGGTAGTGTACAGCTAAAGTACATGGGATGGAAGCATAAAATTTGGGGCATGTGTCACCCATCACACAAGCAAGGGGCATCACAAACCCCATGAAATATTACTGCAAATAAAGTTAATTAGCATAATTAGTATGTCGGACGTAACATAAGACGGAAAATCTGAAGATTTTTGATAAATCTAATTTTTTTTAAATATGTGTTTGCATTTGTCAGGAACTTTACATTCATGAAAAGACAGAAGGGGCATAACTTTCATTTTAATAAGGTTGGCATCATTAACTATGTAGTTGTGAGTATTTAGAGATCTCTACAATGAGGGCTTATTGGAGGACGGAAAATGTTACGTCCAACCGTGGTGGTTAGGACCTTAAAATTCTTTTGTTAAATCACACTTTTGCCACTTTAATTGTGCATCAATTTCTACCTTTAGATCCATTCCACCTAGTGACTACAAAGAAAGTCATCTTCTATGTGTATTATTACATATAAAAGCATCTTTTGGATGTCACCATGGTGTATGTCACAATCTTGGTGCAAATATTGGCCTCAAATCAAGCTTAATTAAGTTAATTAAAAACAAATAATTTGAAGTTGAACCTGTTATTATCTTTTCTATCTCCACAACACTCAGACAAAATAGTGGCATTTCCAGAAGTTAAAATTTCTTCATACATGTCATATGTAACTGTAATAAGTGACTTCAACATGAAGTGCCTGTTTGTTACACCTTAGCATATTAGTACCCAAATACTATTTATATGAATTTTTCATGAATATGCTTCAAAAATAGGGCTATTCCCTATGCTTTCTGGGTTATCAAATTGAGCATGGGTCAGTCCACTTAACGTTGCCTACAGCCAAAAAATGCACACCAATCTATATATTTTTTCTTTGTTTTTCCTCATATTACACAATTATGAAGGCAACAACACACATTATTCAAAAAGTTAATTACTTTGATTTACCACCAGCGGACATCCTTAATGCATACATATCTCATATACTGACAATTTCTTTTTACCCGAAGTGACTTTATTGAGTAAGATAGACAGGTTTCTGCTTCATCAGGCTACTATAACCCGATAGCTACATCGAGCTGTTTAAAGATGTAATCGGCCTCAAAATCGATGGATTTTGTAAACTCTCCCCTGTGCGTTTTTCAGCAGGGAAGATTACTAAAGCACCATTTGTATTATATTTGATGATGGTGGGATCGCCATATACAACGGATGCAAGAATTATCTTGTCAGATAAATTTGTAACTCTGCTCGCTTTGACAGGTTTCTGTTTCGCCATTGAGTGTGTTGTACGCAGGTAGGAAAATGACATAGTGACGCTCACAAATCTGAATACTGAACAGCTGCAGCCGTGGGATAACGTCATGGCTCGTGTGCGTGAGGTTCGGTAATGTTGCATGCATAGGCCTACATTGGCAGAATGCACCACACGTGTACATGTATGTATACGCTTGTTGACATGGTCGTGGAAAAATAAACGACATGCCATGCCGTTTAGATTCAAAGATCAATTCCTCTTATTTTCTCGTGAATGGTAGAAACAAGTTTAGTTTTTTTTTGTGGCCAAATGTGTTTCATTTTGTACTTGTTGTAACATATGTCACATTCGTTGAGTTTGAGAGACATCGATTTCAGCCTAGATTTGAGGCTGATTACATCTTTAATAATGAATGAATGTGATGTTTCCAATTATCTATTGAATTATGTAGGCCTATAGGTCGAATTCAATATGTACACAGAAGTGTTTTCAATGCTTGATGACACATTTCACACAATTATGAACTTCTCCAAAATGCCAGGAAATACTTTTTTGACAAAGTTAACTTGTGCTCTTATATCAAAGTTCAAGCAACAAACAAGACCCTGTGTAAATATTGATTGTGTTCAGTGTATCTACATAATACAAGAGATAATCCATTTTTGTTTTTAAATAGCTTGATTGAGCTGTACCATGTATACTGGGATATTTCTGGTAGATTTCTCATAGACTTCTGGTGGAAACCGTTCAAATCTGATAAGTTGGGATGTACGAAAAAAGGGAACCAAAAAAGCTCTGTTTATTTCCCATCCTACAAGAATATTTTGCATACATGGTTCATATAACTGAATGTTATTGTATCGGAGATGTATCTTAACACGATTATCGCAGATATTGAGAAGACAATGGGAGCCTTGGACAATGTACTGGGGTATTACCATGTGACCAAGGAGGTTGAGGCAGCAATACATGATGGGTACGTATGAGGAATCAGATGAAAAGTTCTTTTGTTTCTGTTCTTATCCCTTTTAAAAAAATTGCAGGGTGTTAACGGTTTGTTATTGTTTTCCCATTAGTGGTGACTCGAGTTGAGGACTATATAGTTGATCATTCATTCGTTCGTCCGTTCTGTCCTGTCCAGTTCAATTCAATCCAATCCAATTCAAATCAATTCAATTCAGACTCCTCATACTACATGTAATATTTCTACAGTTATGCCCACATGGGGCACATGATTAAGGGTGATAACACTTTGATTTGATCAAGGGAGATAAATACCCTATTTCTTCTAATTTTTCGAACAGCATTTTTATCGAGTCCGTAGCTTTAGCTGCGGAAAGCTCGATATAGGTGCCACAATGATGTCCGTCTGTCTGTCTATCTGTCTGTCTATCCGTCTGTCTATCCGCAGGACCAAGTAAATGTTAAAGTTTTGGACTTAGAAATTTTTTCCTCAGGACCAAGTAAATGTTAAAGTTTGATTCTAACGCCTGCCCAACCGCCGAACCCTCATATTTCAGATGCTTACATCGGGCTACACATATTGAACCCATCCATTACCCTCGGGGAGCCTGTCCCCACCTCTGGGACCCCAGGACCAAGTAAATGTTAAAGTTTTGGACTCCAAAGATTTTCTTGCCCACAGGTTCTCAGTCTCACCTATGTCTCCTAAACTAAGGCCAGCCCGACCCCCGAACTTTTATATATTCCAAATGCTTACATCTGGCTACACTTATTGAACCCATCCACTACCCTCGGGGAGCATGTTCCCACCCCTGGGACCCCAGGACCAAGTAAATGTTAAAGTTTTGGACTTAGAAGATTTTCTTGTCCACAGCTTCTCAGTCTCACCTATGTCTCCTAAACTAAGGCCAGCCCGACCCCCGAACTTTCATATATTTCAAATGCTTACATCTGGCTACACTTATTGAACCTATCCACTACCCTCGGGCAGCATGTCCCCACCCCTGGGGCACTGAGCCCCACCCTCTATCTCTTAAACTAAGCTTCACCGACCCCATACCCTCATATAGTCTGGGAGCTTAGATCATGCTACACTTATTCAACCTATCCACTACCCTCGGGGTGCATGTCCCCACCCCTGGGGCACCGAGCCCGACCCTCTATCTCTTAGACAAAGCTTCGCCCGACCCCATTCCCTCATATAGTTTGGAAGCTTAGATCATGCTACACTTACTCAACCTATCCACTACCCTCGGGGAGCATGTCCCCACCCCTGGGGCACTGAGCCCCACCCTATATCTCTTAAAGTAAGCTTCGCCGGATCCCATACCATCATGTATTCAAGGAGCTTACATCATCATACACTTATTCAACCCATCCGCCATCTACACTTATTCAACCCATCCACTACCCCCGGGAGCATGTCCTCACCCCCGGGGGCACAGAGCCACGCCCTCTATCTCTCATATACCCTCATATATTCTGGAAGCTTACATCATTCTACACTTATTCAATGTATTGCCCGACCCTATACCCTCATATTTCAATGTCAAATTTTATATCTCTTGTATGTGAAACTAACCTACTAATTAGGTATGAGATGCAGTGTACATTGTATATACACACACACACACACACACACAACAAATCATCTACAATATATTCCTTTATAGTAATTGCTGATAGATTGATGACATTATTTTTGTTTCAGAAGTACAATATTAAATAACCCAGCGGGGGAATCCCGCAGTACTGAACCTCTATCAGATTTGAATTTCGTGTCGCCTTAAATGAAGGACAAAATTCCCTTCTCTTTTGCTATCAAACCCGTCAATTCCACATCCTATGATTTACCTTAAAGCTTTTACACGAACCATATTTGTTTCCACACATTTAACTTACTATATTAATTAAAACTGAGTTTGTGGTGTCCCAGTTTTACCAGTGCACATTATTATGTAGCTTACACATGTATGATTGAAAACATTTGTCATTATATTGTTTTATTTGCATACAAATGTGAGGGTTCACCAACAAGGCTGGTGTCCCATTCCATACTATAAATGATACCTCTACTCCAACTATTACATTGTTAATACCTCTGTCAGAAAAGGGATTATATAATTCACATATCATGACACAAAGTTACACCAAGAACGTGGTCCAAATTGCACGGTCAATTGTTTCTAACTATACATGTACATATACGTAATGAGCTGTATATGCTTACTTTGAAAAATGTAATCTTTATTTCAAGTTTTATAATATAGTTCCTCTTTCAATCCAACTTCAACATCACTGATATAGAAACCATATTTGTATGTTTGTCATTTCAAATATGTGTATTGCCAATGATGTGCAACCTCAAATGATGTGCCACCCTAAAGGGCTCGATCTTTTTGCGAAGCTGCATGTTAGACTTAAAAGCAGAAAAAGGCATATTTATGTCAACTGAGGCTAAATACTGTGGCATGGATATGTTCTTTATTACAAGAACTGAAAATACAGCTAGTGAAATTTGTAGATAGTTAGCAGAATTTCTCTCCACAGTTCCTGAAGTTAAGTTTTGCCGTCTGAATAATTAGAAGAAATAGGGTAATGTTGAAATTTAAGGAGAAAGTAAGTTTGATGCGCTTAGATTTTGTTTGAAACCACAAGCATACTGACCATGCTAACAGAAGGGGCTTGCATGGAATTCAATCTGGTAATCTGTGACCTGTGTGAAATGGTCTGATTGACATGAGAGATAACCTAAACACTTACTTCTCTCTTATACTTTTTAGCCCAAGTGTCTCTGGCCTTGAGAAATATCTGACCTTGATGAACAAGCTGTTGAAGGCAAAGACGTATTTCACAGAGAACAGTCCCGATAGTCCTGAAGTATCTGGAGTGGTTTGTATTAGTACAATTTTGTAGCTACACTCATGTCACCATTTCTCACACAACCAAGATCACGAAAAATCTTAAAACCTTGGCTTTGGTTCATTAGAACAAGATGGTCAACCTTCCAGGCATGGTTAAATTATATTATACATTCATTGGTTTTCTTATGAAATAGACTTGTATACCCACTCCATACACACGACACATCGGTCTGTGTACCAGCAACATGACCCTTTATCATGTATATGTAAATACCATGTCATCTGCCAGCACTTTCGATCAAAGTGTTGATGTTTTTATTTCTCACAGATCTTTATCATAATTCATTCACTCGAGTTTCAATCTAAATGCTTCCCTCCTCATTGTTGACATCAACTGATGGACTCATTTTCTGAACTCCGCTGGTGCATGTGTGAAAGTTTGCCAGTCACTTTCCGACGGAGGTGGTTCTTTTCGGGTACTCCGGCTTCCCCTACCAACCAAACTGATTGTCACCAGATCAGTGCAATATACTTAAGTGTGACATTAAACCAAATATCAGTGTTGTGATATTACATGAGGAAATTCCAAACGTCAAAGCCTTCGACATCTGGAACTGTTTTGAAAGCAAAATTCATTCACTCGAGTTTCTGGCATCACAGCGCTGTCTTCTTGACGTCACATCAGGCACTTTGTTCATTTGCCGTTTCCATTTTGTTTTTTGAGCAGTTAACAAAAATCGGATCTCGGAGGGAGTCACATAGAAAAGTATTTGTCATAATTACTTACTTTTTCCACCAAGCTGACAGCTCTGTCGTCCAGTGTTATTTAATGTCTATTTTCAAAATTAATGTACTAGCTCTTTAATACTGACTGTGGTTCAGGTGTAAATCATGTGTGACTTTACTGCTGTGTTTCAGAGTATATTATTTGATGAGGGAAAAGATTGCCTTCAGCAAGAGTTCAAGTCAACGTTGAATCGCCACAGTAAACCTGTACCTCCTGTTCTTATCTTGGACATTCTGGGCACTGATGATGGTAAGTCAACGTTGAATCGCCACAGTAAACCTGTACCTCCTGTTCTTATCTTGGACATTCTGGGCACTGATGATGGTAAGTCAACATTGAATCACCACAGTAAACCTGAACCTCCTGTTCTTATCTTAGACATTCTGGGCACTGATGATGGTAAGTCAACATTGAATCACCACAGTAAACCTGTACCTCCTGTTCTTATCTTAGACATTCTGGGCACTGATGATGGTAAGTCAACATTGAATCCTCACAGTAAACCTGTACCTCCTGTTCTTATATTGGACATTCTGGGCACTGATGATGGTAAGTCAACATTGAATCCTCACAGTAAACCTGTACCTCCTGTTCTTATATTGGACATTCTGGGCACTGATGATGGTAAGTCAACATTGAATCCTCACAGTAAACCTGTACCTCCTGTTCTTATATTGGACATTCTGGGCACTGATGATGGTAAGTCAATGTTGAATCACCACAGTAAACCTGTACCTCCTGTTCTTATCTTGGACATTCTGGGCACTGATGATGTTAAGTCAACATTGAATCACCACAGTAAACCTGTACCTCCTGTTCTTATCTTAGACATTCTGGGCACCGATGATGGTAAGTCAACATTGAATCCTCACAGTAAACCTGTACCTCCTGTTCTTATATTGGACATTCTGGGCACTGATGATGGTAAGTCAATGTTGAATCACCACAGTAAACCTGTACCTCCTGTTCTTATCTTGGACATTCTGGGCACTGATGATGTTAAGTCAACATTGAATCACCACAGTAAACCTGTACCTCCTGTTCTTATCTTAGACATTCTGGGCACTGATGATGGTAAGTCAACATTGAATCCTCACAGTAAACCTGTACCTCCTGTTCTTATATTGGACATTCTGGGCACTGATGATGGTAAGTCAATGTTGAATCACCACAGTAAACCTGTACCTCCTGTTCTTATCTTGGACATTCTGGGCACTGATGATGTTAAGTCAACATTGAATCACCACAGTAAACCTGTACCTCCTGTTCTTATCTTGGACATTCTGGGCACCGATGATGGTAAGTCAACATTGAATCCTCACAGTAAACCTGTACCTCCTGTTCTTATATTGGACATTCTGGGCACTGATGATGGTAAGTCAATGTTGAATCACCACAGTAAACCTGTACCTCCTGTTCTTATCTTGGACATTCTGGGCACTGATGATGTTAAGTCAACATTGAATCACCACAGTAAACCTGTACCTCCTGTTCTTATCTTAGACATTCTGGGCACTGATGATGGTAAGTCAACATTGAATC
>JAVTVY010005467.1:0-37338 GCA_036873755.1 Hanleya hanleyi | reverse complement strand
ATCAGGGTTCACATTCAGTGTCAAAAATAAAGTCAACTTAACCTGAATATAACTCACTCACTGAATATAACTCACAAATTTAGATGAGAGTGAACAGTTTTCGTTCCTGACATCTTTGACCAGGTCTACGCTCTTCATTGTTTTCTTTGATGACAAGATTTACTCGCTTGTGTATGCCTTGTTGCCAGAAGTCAGCCCACATACGAGTGAATGTGGAGATAATTTATATTTATTCGGGATTATATAAACATCTCACATGTAATATATCTTCTATATAAAAATCTTTTATTGTGAATAACTAAAATCCTGTTTACTTAAGGCATATGATTACCTGACTTAACTGTTTTTGTTTTACATTTACATAATGAGTAACAATGCTTCCCAACACATCGATATCCATTTTCCCCAGAGAAGACACAAAAAGCCAGGCTGAGAGGATTTTTTCCCCCATTTTACGCTGGCCCAAGCAACGATTGGTGGACGATTCCTATTCACATAAGGTTTTTAAGTAAACAAAAGGAGTAGGCGAAACGAAAACACACCGTTCAGCTCATGAAACAAGCCTAGGTTTATGTATACTATGATTGTCCTTTTGAATTTGGTGCTAATACTGGTATGTGGAAAATGGAATAGGTCTTTGGATTATGGACGCGGATATTCTCTAATGGACGACGGCTGGATTATGAATGACGGACTAGACGCTTGTAATTTTCCATTGATGTATAAACTGCCATCGCAGACAAGTTGTTCTTCCAGGTTTTCTGACAGGAGATGCGAACCGTCTTATCACATTCCTTGTCAACTGCCCCAATGGAGTCGACGGGTTCACATATGCAATATATCGAAATATGCATGTGACAACATTATGTGTCTCCATTATACTTTAGCAGGTGACAGAAATAGACATTTTGAATGCATCGTGTCAATGCTAAATTTCGTGTACATTAATATTAGTCCAATGCTATGCTAATATACAATGTATCCCTTGTATTAACAGTATTTAGCTGTAAAGTTAACCGTGTCCTATTACTGGGCATTCGTGTCTGAATGTAAATTTGTATACTGTATGTCGCTTTTTCTCTCAATTGCGCTGTTGACTGGCCAAGAACAATGGCGATAGGCTACATCAAATGAACCGGTGAATCGTTTTTTAAAACAACAGCACCAGCTATGATAAACAAGATTACGTAAAACTTCTGCTCAATCATGGCGAATTTCCACGGATCAAGAATTACTCTGGTTTCGAAAAGTTAAATAATCTATCATCGTCACGGCTTCTTTCGAACCTTTAGTATCGCAGAATGCTTATCTTGGATTAGAGGGTTGATAAATCAGCGGAATATAACTCACTCTATATATACATCTATGCCCTGTCCATATTGTTGATTCCTTGGCATCGTTGTAAATGCTTTACCATGATCGGGCTAAAGCCTATATCGATTGGCCAGTAAATAGACAAATGGCGTTCATGTATCCCTTCATGCCGTTTTGTCTGGCGAAACAAGGAATGCTGAAAATAATAGTAACCCTTGGATCCCTGGTACTCAGAAAGTCTGAATAGAAACATGTACTAGTAATCCATTGAACGCAATCATTGCCACGTCTCTTTTGAAGCGGTCGCTCAAGTCATTGCCAAACACGGCCAATCATTCGCATGTATCAGTCGACTTCTTGGCTTAATCAAGTATGGAATGGACGTGACATGATTCTGTGTTTGCTCTAGAATCGGTTCGACATCGGTGTGGGGCAGCAATAAACTAAAAGGCTTAAAAGCCAATTGGCACCAGTAGCTTCGATTGATCTCTGGCATCTGTTCTATGTACTTGTATATTTACGACAAGTCAGAATGACTATCACTTACATCAAGACACTATAAGCACTGAGCCTACATGTATGCTGCCCTGTTGATGATTATATTACATTCATCCAACAGCTAAAACAGCTTGGGAGTCATCGGGCCAACGAAGGAGAAACTTAATTCTAGACAATTAAAATTGAATAATTCATGTACCGTCGCCGGAAATTAGTTAAACTTCGATTCTTGGGAAAGCAATCGTTCTGCCTTTCCAGTGAAGCAACGATTGCTATCGCAGGAAAGGATGCTAGCTTAAAAAAATGCCCTGATGCTTGCAGATAATCCCTGTAATGGAATTCTTATCACATATGACGTGAGCTTAACATGACGAAATACGTCCGATTTTTGCCATGATAATTAATATTATCACCTGAGATTATACATCGGGAAATTAGACCCTACAACTTCGAGTACAACAACTGGACGATCTAGGAATGTTTATGTCACATAAAATGTGATCAAATGTGTACAATTTCTGATTTCAGTAAAAAGAGCATTAACGTCCGCAAATACTAAAATACAACAAGGTGATTGGTGCCTGGGAAAGTAGTTACTCTCACACCGGTCATGTAATGTGTTAACAACTGTTATTCCCCATGATACAGATTTGACTGCAACACCGTTGTATACGTATATGTTATACGTCTTTGCGCTGTTTGATAGAGCATTTATCAGGCGAGCCAATCAATAGATCGTATAGTGAGTGAGCGAAGCGAACGATCTTTTATGAGATCTTTTGGTGAGCAAGTCTGATAAATTTCCTATACCAGACTGCACATAGACATATGGCAATGCAAATTCTCTTCACCAGTCCAGTAAAGTACGAGTTTGAGTAACGTTACTATTTTTGATAACGAGCTAAAACATCGATACTATAAACAATAACAAAACACAATTTCGAATAAGGTGACTGTTTCCAGTAACACCAAACCCTGTCATTGAAAACAGTAACATATATTTTGAATTGATTTTAGAAGTTACTAAAAATAGTAACGGAGAGAAAAATTCTATCACAGGAGTTATCTGCCTGATTTCGACACTGAAATAAGGCTGGGAACCACGCCATTCTAGAAATGTTGAACCATACGTAAAAATTAACTAAACATCCCTGAAAATTGCTTAATTAAGTTAATTAGCCACAATCCGTGAGAAGTTTGAGTAATGAAACGGAAAATTATAGACATACCTTCATTTGTGACCTAGTTGCGTGCATACTAAGACAGAGATGTAATCTATGAAGGGCCGTTCGCGCCATAAATCCCTCTTTTAAACGTTTAAACTTTTCAAACGTTTAGAAATTGTAAACGTTTAAAAAGTTTAAACGTTTAAACTTGCACCAACCAATCAGATGTCATGAACTGACATTTAGAAGACGTTTCCTGTCAAAAAACTGTAACACCCAATACTTTAGACGTTTCCTGTCAAAAAACAAACGTTTCCGGCAGTAATATTCGAGACTTTTAAACTTTTCCGATTGAAAGGATAAATTTCCGGTTGTGATCGTCCAATCAAAGTTTTTTACTTCTTCTTTACTGTAGACGTTTCCTGTCAAACGCAAACGTTTCCGGTAGTAATATTCAAAACTTTTAAACGTTTCCGGTTTAAGAAAAAACGTTTCCGGTATGTAGTCTATTTCAACCAATCAAAACCGTCCTCACAAATTAAAGTCTCTTTGGCGCCGGGATTTGATTGAACGATCATAACCGGAACCGTTTTCCCTTAAACCGAAAACGTTTAAAAGTCTCGAATATTATCACCGGAAACGTTTGCCTTTCACCTCTCGTATTCAGCTGTCGCGTTGAAATCAGTTACCGTGCAGTTTACGATAGATTTTTTTTTCTTCAAGTTATTTTATTATATTTATTCATAAATTGAGTCACGAAGAAAGAGAAAGAACCGACAGTTTCGATGTTTACGCGCGAAATTTGTGGCCTAGTTGCGTTTAAACAATCTAGGTGCAGGTCACCGGGATTTCTCCGTGTTGGCTTGTCTGCAGCGCTTATCAGAGGTCAACTCTTCGAAGCGCGCTCTTTAACATATAGTTGAATTTCGTCATTCACATACTTGATTGGGTAGTTTTTCCTTCTTAGATTGTCGTAATTGGGACTGAATATGAATTTTATGAAATGGTAAGTTACATTCATGAGAAACAATTTACTTGATAAGTTTGTGTCAAATTCCCGTACCGTCGGACCGTGCCGTCGGGTACCCTCGGGCGCTGAAACAGGATTGAAAACTGTGCTACTGGTTGCTGTATTCCTATACAAAGGTGATGATGTGGTCTACAGTTGACTGACCAATCAACTCGACATCATTTATAGACAACAATTGGCCACATAGACATATTGTGTACATGCATATGGTTGACACACAAGATACCAAGCACAATCGGCAATTCTCTCAGACATATATGCTCCTTAATTATTCTTCCAGATTGTTTATGTATATATCATATATGCAATTATTAGTAAAAGTGTATCGTGATACACAACAAAATAGACCCAATCGATAAACCATATACAGGAATTCCTTCCCGGTCTGAAGAAGTTTTATATGATTTCTCTATACACCATCAAAAAGGCGACAAACATACTCTAATAATTGAAGGTATACGAGTAAGTTGAGCGGTTTAACATTGCTGGCATAATCAATAAGCCTATTGTCGTTTTAGCCAAATTGGGTTCAATTTCGACATTTTATCCTGTAAACATCTTCAGTCTTCTTTTCCGTCTCATTAGCGTTGATTTATGACATTATCAAACATACATGTATGTAATTAAACAATTAATTAGTTTTTTTCTTCTCGTCTCCTCATCAACGATTGACGTATATAGCCTGATTACATCTTCAGTTCTGCTTCATCACGCGGGTGCAGGCTAACTTAAATGCGGAACATCTCCAATCCAATATTTCAAGTAAGCTAACGATGTGGTACAGACATGCACCGAGAAAAAGATCTTGGATAAAGAGATACCGTCCAACATGATGAATCGTTCTAGAATAGTTCAGATCGATAAACTACATTATCATTTTGTTCAGTTTAGCGGTTTCTTTTCTGGCTTTCCGATCGGAAACAATTCTGACTTGAGGACAGGCACTTTGCGACAGAATATAATTTACAATTTCGTAAAATTTATAGGTTGCATCATCGTTGCATCATCATCCGATGTTATGGCATCTAATTCAATCGCATACACAACGAGAGATTTCAAGACCTATAGTTGTCAATTCTTAAATTACGCCAATATTACCGGACAAGTGAAACTTAAGCGATGAACGATACACCACACTTAAAATGTAGCTTTAAGCAATAAACCGTCATCCTCGCGAGCCAGTGTATCGATCGACCAGTTAGGATACTGGCTTGGTATACCCAAATAGCTCCGATGGCTTTCTCTAAGTCGAGACAATCAGCGTGTTAAGCTAGCTCATCACGCCAATCCTCTGCGAAGTTTGAGTCATGAATTGTCCATTTATTACATACTCGACAAATCATCAGTAAATAATTTCAGCAATATAGTCAAGCATACCGTAGTGGCAATAATATCTCTCTATCATTCAGTTTTTTTGTTTGTGAATATAGGCATGTACTTGTCCAGTAACACATTTATGCCCATTCGGCACACATTTCTGTCAAATTACAATTGCCTCGAAAACTATATCACTGTAAACTATATACATGTAAGGTAGATCAGTCAGAAATACAAGCGTCTAGTCTGTCATTCAATATTCAGCCGTCGTCCATTAAAGAATTTCCGCGTCCATAATCCAAAGACCTAATTCTTATAATAACATTAGCACCAAATTAAAAGGATAAATCAAGGTATACATAAAACTAGGCTAATTTCTCGTAAGACAGAACCGGTCAACAGTTTTCAATTATGCCACCAAAACATCATGATGTTCCCAAAATATCAAATCCGTATCGCTGATCTGTATCCTTAATCAATATGATATACGTTGTAAAGTCGTTATCTAGAGATTGATGTATCGCAATCACGCTTTGATTATGACTATTCATATGAACACTGTGAGAATCTTGAAATACTTAGGTTCATACAGCCCCTAGCCCCGGGTTAAGCGGAATTAGACACAAATTAGGAAACGTACCGCCATAGATCTTGTACACTACGCCCGTATTTTGCGATCAGCATGCGATATGTATCGCCAAATTTGAGAAACCTCGAGTGGAGGCCTTTGATGATATAGCCCTGTTTTACAAGTTTCTGTAAAAATGTTTTATGACGTTGATTAAATTCGTCACATATAACACAGGATCTAGCAAATGCTACTAGGCGAGATATGTATACACCATATGCAGGTCCCTCTGGTATATTACTGTCCAGATAGGGATACTTCACGATAGAGATATAGGTCTCAATAAGATGTACCGCTAGGACCCTCTGTAGTTTCCTTTAAATCCAGTGAAGGTGGAAATATATCATTCACTGCGTCATTTATATAGCGATTATCCACAGGAAGAAGGTCGTCTATATAACGTTTGGTTAATGAGAAGGAACGGGATTTGAAATAATCTGTTTTTGAAAGCGTCTGCATATGGTCGTATACATAAGAGACAGATATAGGTCAGCCAACAGAGGTGCACAATTAGTACCCATCGGAATACCTATATGCTGTTGATATATTGTATTGCCAAATTTTTCATAGATATTATTAATGAGGAATTCGAGCAACAGAGAAACATCCCATAAATGATATCCCTTGTATCCCCTGTATTTTTTCTCGTATAATATTGACATAAGATAAGTGGGTTTTTTAGCATTTGGTGCTAAAGCTGTTATATGGAATAGCTCTTTGGATTATGGACGCGGATATTGTTTAATGGACGACGGTTGAATTATGAATGACTGACCACACGCTTGTAATTATTCTTGTAATGCATTTTATCTTGTGCTGTACATTTTGAGTCTATGACATCTTATACCGGATTGGTCACATGATGTATGTTAATATAGATGACACTTCATTGCAAATCCCAGTTCTAATTGGGCCTCAGTCGATAGGTGTAAAATTCAGTTGATGCATATTTTTTCTCACTAGTGCAGGATAAATCAAATGTGGAATTTAATTGTATTTTTGCAACCCGTTTTATCTAATAGGCTGCATGAATTAAGAGATAACGTCGAACACGACGGATTATTTTAGAATAGTTCACGTTTTATATCTATTAATTCAATATCTTTTTCTTTCAGTTTAGCGTTTTCTTTCGTGGCATTTTGTGTCCGATCGGAAGATGCATTTCCCACAGAATTGATAATTTCGTTAAATTTATTGGCTGCATCATTGTTGATAAGCCTGCTGCAATGATATGTGGTTCATTCGTTTTTTACCACGGGTATTTCCAACACCTACAGCTTGATGATTGTCAAATTATGCCGATGACTATAATTACATTATGCCAATATTCGCAGGCCATGGGTGTTCATATTCGAACGTCATACCATACATTATACAAACTAGATTATTAAGCAGCAAATCTTCCTTCGAGGACGGAGGTTACTCAAGATTTTATGATTTATACATACTTGTCTAGAATGTTATCCATCGCATAGACTGCAATCTAACCCTAGTGGATTGACATAAATGGCATGCTTCAACGAATGCCAAATTCTTGGTGAGTCGTCGGAGGCGGTTGGCCCCGTACCAAGGCACACCAACATTAGAACCACCTTGATATAAGGTTTTACGCAAACGTTGTATGACGATCATCTTTCTCATTGAATTAAGGTTGGAAAGACGTTAGGCGGCGGTCAAATATCGACGTTGTACCATCGTTAGTGTGATAACTTTTAAATAATATTAGGATACGAACGTTGATACAACGTCGACATTTGGTTGTTGCCGTTGTCTGACGTTTTTTCGACCTTAATTCGTTGGGCAAAATACTCAGCATTCAATATTTAACCATAATCAATAAAAGAATTTCCGCGTCAATAATCGAAAGTCCTATTTCGTTTGACAGTTAACACCAATTCCAAAACGACCGTCATGCAATGTTTGTTTGAAACCTAATATCCACGTTCTTCCATGATGTTTGTATGCTATTCGGGTTAGCAACAATTACGTTTCTCTTTTCCATTGTCTACTTAGGTATATCAACGAAATTGGGGTCCTATGAGAAAATTAGTCATGATTTAATCATTATTTTCAGAATATTTGCCAGCAATTCAGCAAAACAAATGACCTGACTACAACAGAGTGGGATTATTTCATAGTATGAACCTGACAGCCACTTAATTGTTTTTGTCTCTACATCTGATGTGATACGCGCCAAAAGCGGGTACACTGGGCTTTCGGAGTGAAAGTTTTTCCTATGCGGCAGATGTTCATTTACGACAATAATTCCAAACATTGTTAAGATGGTGGCAACAATTGGTTTCTTTTACTGACGGTTTTCTCTTTGTGAATATAGGTAGCGATGCAATAATTTTGTCCAAAGATATTTTGAAGCCCACTTTCTCACACATTTCCGTCACAATAATGTTTCCTCTTAACCTATGTATCCTTGTAAACGCGATGCCGTCGTCTTCATGTTATTGATAAAAACACATTCACTGCCCGCTTCAAAAGTATTAACCTCTTAATAAGCAATTGAAAATAATTGGCAAAAACCGCGATTGAAACTCTTGATAAGTGGTACACACGGGTGAGGGTTGTAGTTGAGTAGATAGCGTCCGCCATGATCGATTGTTCTGGAAAAACTCGTTTCTTTCAGATCGATTTACTGTAATTATCTTTTTTGTTCAGCTTTTTGACTTGTTTTCCAGCTTTCCGATCGGAAGTATCTGACAGTTTAGGAAAAGGCATATTGCTTACTTAAATCTAAAGGACCTTTTTGCTGTTTTGTTGGAATTCACTTCGTTCGTGTATACCAAAACACTCTAAGACACTGTATTTGCTTATTGAGTCAATTATTTTCTCAGATTTGTGATGGACCTCTATTCACCAATAAAGACGATATTAACCTTACTTGCCCCCCCCCCCCCCACCAAACCTTCTACTCCATCTCCGGAACGACAAAAATGGAGAGCTGAAACTCCTTGACTTTATAGTTTATCATACTGGGGTCATTTTGAGCTTATTTGCATAACCCCACGAGCAGAGGATCATGGGCAAATTCAAAATGGCGGCCACTTGGGGTACCAGAAAAGTGATGTTTTTGTCATATTTCTTCAAAATTTCCGCTATTCCGCGATAAAAAGTGGGCAAAAACTATTTTATTTCACATCGCATTAATATTTACTAATTTATCATGTAGTTTGTGCGGAGAAATTGCATAAATAAAATATTCGGAAAATCCGACTGAAAAATCGACCAAAAATGCCGTTTTTGAAAATGACGTCACTGTGACGTCATCAAAGCGACCATCTTGGATTTTTTAACATTTTCTGATAGAGCTTGACCCAAGGGTATAGTGTGGTGAGTTTTAACTCCCTAGCTCAAGGGGTAAGAAAAATAATTGTGGGGCATTCCCCTCCCCCCCCCCCCCAGGCCAGGATACGTCCCAAAAAGCCCAGCCCAGTTAGGGTTAAGGGGTTTTCTAGGAAAAATGAAGCAAGCTTGGAGGGGAATGTTCATCTGCAGGCCTAGAGGCCGATCACATCTCTCAGTTTTAACTGAAATATGCATACCTATCTTATTATTCCAAATGGGCCGATGGTTGTATACAGGGTTGCATAAGAAAAGATCATGTAAGACTACACATCCAGAAAAATGGTGTTGATCAACACCAATAAATGACATTGAATTTAGACCAACAGCATACGTCCCAATACCCTTTATGGGTGTTGGTCAACACCATTAATTGGTGTTCCGTCAGTATTGGCACTTATTAGTTAACACATAAATATGGTGTTGTGTCATTTAAACACCCTTTATTTGTGTTGGTAATCACCATTATTTGGTGTTGAACTGGTTCCAACACCACTTTTTAGTGTTTGTATTGATCAACACCGTTTCTCAACACCACTTTGTGTGTGGTGTTGAGAAGGGTGTTGGGCCAACATCATTTCACTGACTGTGTACTTTGATTATTTATAGCAAGCGAGGTGCCTGAGCAGTCCAGATCGCCTTTATTTACTGCTGATGGTTCGATGCCTTATATGCAATATCCAATTCTGGGATTGGTACATGCGATGTTAATCTCCACTCCAAAATGCATAGAATCTGAAAGAGACAGACATGAGGAGTTATTACAATTTCCAGAAATTTCACCCCCTCATTAGCAGATAAAACATTGCTTAGACCCTAAAGGCTAAACCAGCCTCTCTCTCCAAGGGACAAAAACAAATACAACAGCATGTTTGCCCCCCTATCCCATAATCACAATCCCATTTGTGGAAAAAAAATCATATCAAGATTTAAATTGGGACATGGGGTATAAAGAAAAGTACAATTTGCACAAGATCATTAGATAGAAGAATGCAATACAGTATGAAATGATCCATACCCAGGGTTTTACAGATATCTGAATTACTGCTTACATATGCAAAATGCTATAGTGATATATAGGCCTATACCCTAGTTAGGGAATATCACTTTACATAGTGTGAGATATTATACTCCAAATGAGATGTAATACCCTGTTTGATGTACCTGTTGTTGTGACGTATTTAGCCATCGTAGCCGGGAATACATATTTTGAAATCAATTTGTGATTTAGGCATCTGGATGAAATAAGTTGGACTTTGCCAGTTCTGCTGGCTCAAGGGGTGAAACAGCAGTCTGCTGTACATCTTTCAGGCCAAACCAGTGTGGACCACATCTAAATAGATGTAACAGTTTTGTAAAAATGCAATATCTCCCAACTTACCTAAAATAGAGAACTGAAACTCTTTGTGTGTACTTTTGAGGGTCTTGTGGTGATTTATATGTCTGCTTATTAACAATATTTTGATGATTTTTTTTTATATTGAACTTTATCAAATTTGGTGCATCAAATCAAAAAATTAAACCTGGTATATTCAAATACCTTTTCAATAAGAAATATGAAGCACCATATGATTTTGTTTTACTGAGACATATATTAACCCAACCACGCCTGGGGGTTCATATGGTCCCCCTACCAAACTTTCTGCGCTATCTCCGACCAAACCCTGAAAGCTGACACTCCGTGACTTTGTAGTTTATCATATTGGGATAATTTAGCAGAAAAATGAAATAAAATTGGGGGTCACCATATTAGGTAAGGCCATGGATGACAATCCTCATGGGGTACCCCTTATCTCGGATTAAACAGATATGAAAACTAAGATAAAACTGAACATGAATTTTTTAATCAAAATTTCAGATGACAAGTAAATTACACTGTTTCATCTAAAGGCAAATTAAACAAGCTGAGTAGCTAGCAGGTCCTCCGCCAAGTAGCCTGTTTGAGAGCATACAGCATATACGCTTCCAATATCTCCTTAAATATAACTTGGAAAGTTGATATGTGTATGTGGAAAGAGACGTTCATCTGGAATTGTTGAGACAATTTGAGGAGGTTTGGGAAGCAGTAATGGGTAATGTAACACTGGAATGTAAGTCTGTAGTTGTATATGGATTTGTGGATGGTGAGGTTTATAAATCGATGAGTGCAATAGATCAAGATATCGCGTTCACAACACAGATGGGTACAATATGGGTGAGTGAAATCCAAGATGGTCAATGGCAGCCATCTTGGATTACATACTACCTCAATGAAAATCAATACCAATCGCTGTCTAACTGATGTGAAGCACCGTCTCGAGTTTGAAGTTGATTGGTCAAATTGTTGTCGAGATATCACGTTCACAAGATCCGAGACGGATGAAATCCAATATCGTCAATGGCAGCCATCTTGGATTTGTACCTCAGTGAAAATCAATACCAATGGCCATCTAATTGATGTGAAGCACATTCTCAAGTTTGAAGTCGATTGGTCGAACTGTTCTCGAGATATCGCGTTCACAAGATGTGGGATGGACAGAATCCAATATGGTCAATGGCAGCCATCTTGGATTATGTACCTCAGTGAACACCAATACCAATGGCCGTCTAACTGATGTGAAAAACCTTAGTTTGTTTGATTTGTTTTTGAGATATCGTGTTAACAAGATGTGGAACGGAGTGAATCCACTATGTCCATGGCAGCCATCTTGGATTACGTATCTCAGTGAAAATCAAAACCAATGGCCGTTCAACTGATGTGAAGCACATTCTCAAGTTTGAAGTGGATTGGTCAAACTGTTGTCGAGATATCGCGTTCACAAGATGTGGGATGGACAGAATCCAATATGGTCAATGGCAGCCATCTTGGATTACGTACCTCAGTGAAAATAAATACCAATGGCCGTCTAACTGATGTGAAGAACCTTCCCAAGTTTGACGTCGATTAGTTGAATTGTTCTCGAGATATCGCGTTCACAAGATCTGGGACGGATGGAATCCAATATGGTCAATGGCAGCCATCTTGGATTACGAACTTCAGTGAAAATCAATAGCAATGGCCGTCTGACTGATGTGAAGAACATTCCCAATCTTGAAGTTGATTGGTGGAAATGTTCTTGCGATATCGCGTTCACAAGATGTGGGACGAACAGAATCCAATATGGTCAATGGTGGCCATCTTGGATTACGTACTTCAGTGAAAATCAATACCAATGGCCGTCTAACTGATGTGAAGCACCTTCTCAAGTTTGAAGTCAATCGGTCAAATTGTTCGTGAGATATCGCGCTCACAAGATGTGGGACGGACAGAATCCAATATGGTCGATGGCGGCCATCTTGGATTACGTACCTCAGTGAAAATCAATACCAATGGCCGTCTGACTGATGTGAAGAACATTCCCAAGCTTGAAGTTGATTGGTGGAAATGTTCTTGAGATATCGCGTTCACAAGATGTGGGACGAACAGAATCCAATATGGTCAATGGCGGCCATCTTGGATTACGTACTTCGGTGAAAATCAATACCAATGGCCGTCTAACTGATGTGAAGCACCTTCCTAAGTTTGAAGTCGATTGGTCGAATTGTTCTCGAGATATCGCGTTCACAAGATGTGGGACGGACGGACGGACGGAAGGACGGACGGAAGGACGGACGGCTAGCATTTCCAAGTCCTCCCACCACTTCGTGGCGGAGGACAAAAATGAGGATCACCGATTATATTGCGTTCTAATGGGAAAAAACTTGAATTTTGGGCACTTTCTTATCTATTCCCATGTTATTTCTATTAACTAGGTCATATTCAAATATAACTTTCCATATTTAACAATAAACATCTACTTCCACTGTTCCAACGACTGGATTAATTATGCGAATTGAATGTTTCCCCATATGTCGTTTCCACATTAATTGCTGACCGATATATAGATGAAACCATGTACTAAACCTTTCAAATAAAAAGTGGAATTAACATTCTATTATTTCTTTAACCCTACCGGGCCTTGGAGGGGGGGGGGGCGTAATGCCTCCTACCAATCTTTCTATTCTATCTCTGGGACGACATAAACATAAGAGCTGACACTCCGTGACTTTGTAGTTTATCGTATTGGGGTCATTTTGAGCCTATTTGCATCACCCCTGAGCACAGGATCGTGGGTAAATTCAAAATGGCGACCATCTGGGGTAACAGAAAATTATGTTTTCGTCATTTTTTCTTTAAAATACCTGCCTTTCTGCGAGGAAATGTGAGCATAAGCTATTTTATTCCAGAGCAGAGTATTATTTACGAAAGTATTTTGTAGTTTTCAGAAGAAAACACAAAATTGAAAATTCCGAAACATCTGACCGAAAAATCGACCAAAAAATGTTGTCATCATGGCGGCTGTCTTGGATTTCTAGTAGAGATTGACCCGAGGGCATAATGTAGTAAGTTTCAGCCCCCTAGCACAAGGGGTAAGAAAAATATCTGGCCAGGTCCCAAATCGGACAGTCCAGATCGAGTTAAGAGATTAGTACAGATGTCCCGTGTTCTACCGTCTTCAATTCTGTGTCGAAATGGAACCTCTTATCTTTGTTCTAACACGCGCTAAATGCCGACTCGTCCCCAGTGTTTGGTGTTCCAATTTTAGCCGTGATTGGATTGTCACTTGGAACGATTGGTGAACCAGCCTCATCCTGACCGTGGGGAATAATCCCTAATCTGGAAGATAAACACTAACATTCTGGAATTTCTCTGCCCAGGGAGCTCTGGACTGTTTCAATCAGAAAAGCAAATATAAGCAGGTATTATTCTCCCTAGAATGAATTCAAATCATCGATGACGAGGACTATAAATGAGCTCGGACAGTAATCCAACGACGTGTAATAGACATCACCAATACCTCAAGGGTTCGAAGATATTATACAGCTGCACATAGACAACAAAAGAAAATCTCGCTTTGATAATAAAGCGGTCATTTGACTCTCCTTATACCTTGTTATATACGTGTGTCTACTAGTAGTTCCATTAGGCCCAGATATCGATCTATGACCTTTGTTGAGCGACCATGTACAACGAAAACACCAGACCTTACATGAAGGTGGATTAACCAGGCTCGGAATTTACTCTCTTTTTTTTGTCAAGAGCGGTCGAAAATCAGGAAGGACGCCTCTCCCCCCCCCCCCTCCCCCTTTCCCCACCCACCAACATGGGACGGAATAATGGGGTCGGGGTGAAAGAGGGGAGCGGCAAAAAGCAAATACGGTTCCTTGGTCACTCATTCCACATCGGCACCAACCATTTTATAATAATTGGAAACGTGTCATTTTTGCCATTTACATTGTACGTTCACTTATGTAATTCCTCTGGGCGAAATTTTTCATCCATTTATTGCTATTTAAAATTTGACTTCGGTTAATGCGTCCTGTGGAAATAATAAAAACAAACGCCATGATATTCTTGTTCTGCGAAACTCCAATTTAGAAGACACACAGGAAAATGAACCATCTACGTGTATTTCTCCCTAGACTCCCAGCATAACAAACTTAATAATCATGAATATAATCAATTATACAGGTTCAGACGCTTAGCTTGTTTAGGGTCGCTGTGTTCGAACCTTTGCGAAATATTAACCCTACCAGGTCTCTTGCCGGGGGAGGGGAGAGGCATTACCAAACTTTCTCCCCTATCTCCGGAACGACAACAATATGAAAGTTGACCGTTTGCGACATATTAGTTTATCATATTTGGGTCATTTTTTAGTCGATTTGCATATAACTCTCCGATTAGAGGACCATGCGTAAATTCAGATAGCGAGCATGTGGGGTACCGAAAAACTTGTCTTCAAGATTCCTGCTTTTCTTTGAGGGGGGTCCCAAAAAGCGCACTTGAACTTTTTGCTTCATAGTGAATGCGTTTACAAAAATAATCAAAATAATCAAAAAACAATTAGAGAACTTTTTTTACATGAGAAGTTTGTCAAGCAAGTTCTGGTAGTTAACCACCCAACACCACGTACAGGACTGTGTGAGGGTCCAGTTTTCCGGAAATTAGCGATTTCCGTTGATTTACTCAAAGGCGAAACCGAGGGTTACTCAATAATTCCGCAGAGAACGCTCAAAGGTGGATGACCTTCAGGGTGTAAACTGGAATTAATAATTAGACAAACTGAGACAATTTCCTGGGCTGTCTACTTCCGAGGCCAAGAGCTGTTCCGGTTACTTTCGGGAAGCACGCCTTCACATGCTTCCTCTGCTCGTTTCCCCATTGACAACCATTCGGAACTTCACAGTGGAAATCTACGAAAGGCATCGATTCACACTCAGAGAGATCGTATCAAGAAATTCCTAGAAACGGTACGTCGTTTTGCTCACACGGATCCATGAGTTATCATGAAAATCACAAAAATGTCTAATTTGGTCAGGAAGAACTGCTCCTTTCTCTAAACTGATGGTCATCAAAGTTGCGAATTAGAACTCTGTATGTTAACATATAGACATCACCACAGTACTGTCGGCAATATAGAATCTATGTCCTTCGATGAATATAATACTTTAAAATTGGAAGATAACCCGTGATGCACTATGTTTTTTTCTTTTCTTTTCATCTCCATTACTGGCAAAACAGTTTAATCTCCTTGGTACAATCTGGTTCGTGAAGCCGCACCTATAGTAAACTAGTGTGAACTCAAACTCTACAATGCCCCAGCACAATTAGATGTATACTTGTGTTTGAATGAGGAAATATGACAAGACAATAAAGGTGTATTTACATATTCAGTCTTACGTATAATTTTGAGCAGGAAAATCGCTCAGGTATATCCTCATCAGGGGAAAACGATGAACGAAGATCACAGCTTTATAGCATAGATTTCAGTAGAATTTTCCAAAATGTTTGCCTCGTCTCTATGCGATTTGAGGTGGAAGAGTAAATACTCCGTTGACGTTTACATAATTGTCAATCACAGTCCAATATTTCTTATGTATATTTCTCAATGTCACCCTCTTGAGCTGAAAGGCTCTTTTTAACCGTAAAGATCTATGATTGCGGACATTTTGTCCTATGCTTTACTTCTGAGTAAGCCTGCGTAGCTGGCAAAATCAACATTGCTCATACTTGCATCTGTTTGAGATAGAGATGTGTTCTGATTTCTCACTAAAGGGGATAAGAAATAGTCAAGAATTCACCCCCAATGTTTTGTTGGGGAGCTACATTGAGAAATAATCTGCTGGTCAAGGAGATTAATGTCCTGTACTTGGCAGTATCTTAGGAAATCTAATATTCAGCCTGCGTTATACCCGAAATGATCTCACGGACACCGAGTCATTACCGAATTATATGGCGTTTCTAAGGAAGACGATAGCGTTATCAAAATAGTTTGTTTACGCGAGAACGAGCGAATACGAGGCCGATAACGCGAGAATGCGAGAAAACGGATCGTCTTTCATACGTTTCTGTATATCAACCAAGCTTTTATTTTAGCTGTTTGAGTGGAGACCTCTGACTAGTGTGGCCATATGACCCCTTTTACTTTTGTAAAAGGAAAATAATCATGTCCGGTAAATATACCCCTCTTCCTGTGCTTTTCTTTAGGAAATCGGGAAATCTAAAACTGATCTTTTGATACATCAATCCTGTCTTACGGGTGTTGGATTTGGCGACTCGATTCCCGTATATATACTTACACGCTGGATTGCGCAAATGTTCTAAGTTGTATGGCATAGTCAGATTAGCATATACATGACTGATGCCATGTGTGTTTTGTTTTACGGAATTCCGAACAGATGCCTTCACGAGCTTCATGGTACTATACTGATAGGGAACCAGGTAGAATTTTGACCGACCAGAAATAGTCTCTGTTCATAAGCAGTTGATCATTCGGTAGTCGTGGTCTAAGCTCATTAGTGTGAATGTCTTCATGCATTATCTTCGGTCAGATCGTCGCTGATGAAAATGGGGCTACCTTTGGAAACAGCCATTAAAGGACTTCCGGTTCAAAAATATACTTGCTCTGTCACCATTAATATTCTTTAATCGTTTCTTGCGGAAATTATGTTTCAGCGAAGATGTAGCCGGAAGTACTTTTATGGCAGTCGGAAGTTCAACGCCGAAACTCTTTACGTCAATCATAGGTAAGGGTGAAGTACAATCACACGTTAAAAGCTTCGAAACCTAATGGTTAAGGTATAACGAACGTCCTTGGACAGTGATGGATCGTACGACACCATTTTGAAGCTAACTGACATGATGCAGCTCCTGTTCGCTGACATTTGTCTTCTCCAAGAAATGCGTGCTTTACCATGCTTTACCATAAAGATGCAACTAAACGACTACTCCAAGACACAGCTATCTGTACCACTTGGTGAATATGCTTGGTCTTTTTACTTGAATACTGTTTTATTTTCAACAATATTTGTCATGACTTGATAATCAATTTTTATTTCTGTATCACCAATACTGGATAGAGATGAAATACTTTTTATTTATTTATTTTATTATTTGTTAAATCAAATTATGTCAATCTGCACGTTTCATTGTTTCGCCTATTTTTTTTCACTGTATGTACAGAATTGTCTGTTTTATGTTTTGTTTTTTTTTTGCTTTCGTTTAACAATTAAACAGACATTATATCTCTTATGGTGAGATGAAGTGAAATGTCTAAATACCTTCTCCTTTCGCATGTGTCTTTATAACTAAAGGTGTCGTGGGAATAGGGACAATAGTAGGTTCAGCAGTGTTCAACATCCTATTTGTTATAGCTATCTGTGGAATTCTAACAGGCCATGTGTGTTATTGTTTCACACATAGTTTTTCATTTTAAATCCGTTCACAGGCGATGTACTTTATTGTTTCTGTCAAACTGCTATAGCACTGACAATCTAAGAGAACAAAGAAGCTATGATCAAGGATATACATGTTCGTGATCATACCAATTCACTCAGATCGGTAATTTGCCCCCCTCCTGCATTCCAGTTCCATACACCATTTGTTGACGCAACTAGTTTGCGACGCTGGTTTTACTTCTAAACTTGGTCTAGGATCTAGGCGCTAGATGTCTCACAATAGATTTTTAGTGATTTGGCATCTACGGACCATGTAAACAGTGAAATCCAGCTGACACCCATGAACATTTTGATAAAACACATTTTTCCCATGGCAACCACAATACAAAATAACTCAAATAGAAATCATTTTATCAATATCTGAATAATTCTATTTTCCTGGAACCTAGAGAGATAAAACCGACCACACTATATCTCCGAGTCAAACTCTACACGGCAATTTAAAAATATCCAAGATGGTCGCTCGTGTGACATGGTCAGGAAAATGCTTTTTATTGCCTATTTCTTTTCACTGATTGCATTTATGCAGTTTTCTACGCATTAACTGTCAAATAAATTACAAAATAGTTAAGTGATATGAAATAAAATAGTCCTTGACATGTTTAAAGGTTTTATTTTGCTCTATTCAGCAAAATGTTGTCCACTTCTTTCTAGAATCGAATTAGGGTCCATGTAGACTCTAGTATCTTGACAGACACAGTTTTGTTCAGTCTATTTCACTTGCAGGTACAAATCAATTCATGTTTCTGTTACAAATGCAAACAGGCCATATGTGTAACCTCTGATATTTCCTCTTACAAACAGGTTTGTGCAGCTTAATGATAGACTTGGCAACGAACCGATTAGTGAAACTTCTCGATGGGTCGAGAAGGGTAACAAAATTATAGAATCTGCTCCTTTAACGATCTCCTCTCTAGTGAGAGCTTACATGTGTTAAGCAGCTTATCACGTTGTGGTTGTTTTGAGTCTATTCGGATAAACCTCAGAGCTGACCATAATGTCTAAATGCAATATGTTGTGACAAAAATGGTATCTTGAACATTTTTCCTGCTAGATTTTTTCCTTCTAGAGTAAAACTTCTATTTCATATCATAAAATTATTTCCAATTTATTGCACATTTATACGGAGAAAATTGCATAAATAAAAAATTGGAAAAATCCTCCAAGAAATAGTGATGTCAATCAGAGCGGCCATCTTGTATAGTTTCTGCATATACATGTAAAGGTCAAGCTTGACTCCGAGATATCGAGTGAAACAAACTTAAGTGTGACATTAAGCCAAATTCCCTCCCTTCCCTCCCGAGATATCGAGTGGCAAGTTTGTTAACGAAAATATCTAGGTATTGATGAAATTATTCACATGCCCAAAATACCAGTTTTTTTATCATGTGTTTGCCAAAGCCCCAAAAATGTTTTATCAAACTGCTCGAGAATGCCAGTTGGACATCATTCGTTTTCTATGTACATGGTATGTAGATACGAGATCAGCAAAAGCCCATCGTGATACCTTTACTGCAAGGTTTGGCCAAAAATCCCCATTTGGCTGCCGGACCAATGTGTGTTTCAGTCACATTCAGTAATATTTGGCACCATGAACACTCAACATTTTCCAATTTGCACCAAAAAAGCAATATGAATGGTTGACTTTGAAGTGACTATACCAAATTCAGTCCGCTCAAACGTGCGTGTGAAAGAAGAAAGCAGAATGATATTGCAAAACGGCACTAATAGTACTGCATAGCTGAAGTGAGGGGATTGACTGAGTTCCAAGCATGCTTTTTGCTGCGATGACATCAAATGGATAACCGTTATAGTCCATCATTTTGAACACCTAGCGCCGTGTATGCTTATAGCTGCATGAACAAAGAGTCTGATCTTGGACGTGTGTGTCGGGCTTTCAAACTACTAACAGCTAAAATAACAGCATGGCCGAGAAACGAAAATCTCCACAATACAACCCGACATACCTGTGGCGTGGGGCCATGTGTCTTCTTGCGCTCGGTTGTTCCCACATTCGTTGCAATGAAACTTGCAGTTTTGGACCTGAAAATAAAATTAGAGACTATACTGCTGGCTATGGAAGATCTGGCCCAGTTTCCATACTAATTGAGTCATATTCTGGCGCTTCTTTTGGAAATATATGCGTTCATCTCACCCGAAGGGTAGAAAACCGTATAATGCAGATCTATACTTTCCAATCCAACGTCTATTCGCCGTTAATAATTTATACCAAAGGCAAAAACATAATATTCTAAAAATAATCTCAGAATATTTGTTTTTGGCCCAAGGATGCAAAACTAATTGCGAGTTTCTCAGTATCTATAAAGAAATATGTTATTGACACTGAACGCCAACAAACTGGACGCATTCTCCTGCTTCGCCTCCGATCCAATAATAATATTGTCCTGATATCAGTTATATATTGTTTTGGAACGATATTAGTGTCCTTCAATAACAAACGTACGTTGTCCTCAGGCCAATCAGGGATTGTTTCTTTTGATTATACAACTAAGCGAATTAAAATCACATCGACGGCTTCTGAAGGCTTAATGGCTCCATCTCTAACAGCTTTTGATACTTTTGGTACATGACAAAGCAATTCAGACCGGCCTACCTTCCACAATTCAGCACTAAGGCGGTTGTATTATTGGAACTTGTGCAGTTTTACACCTTCCTGTAGGATGCGTGTAGTCAAACTCATATCAGAGCATTGCTACCCAGCAGTTAAATAATTAATTTAGAATTCTTTGAGCATCTGAGATGGGAATATCTCCTCACCAATTCGTGTGAGAAACAATAAAATATACATGTACCGTTGATAATACTCAGTTTTTGAGATCGGGAAAAGTGGAACTCTCCAAATATGAAGTGGAAATAGCAGTCTCACGTGACCCATTTTGGGGCCAAACCGCCTAGGAAGAGACAAAAATCTTTCCCGTTGTTCATTATTACAAAACTAGTATGCTGAATTAAGTTTATGAACGAAGAGAAATGCATACTGGTTCAAATCCAGTGCATTATTGCCATAGAATATGGAATTATATAACCGCATTGTAGATTTAATATATTATAATTCATTATAATTCAACTCGTGTTAGAAATTTCTCAAAATGGTGAATAATAAAACGTTCTCGTTGTCGGTCCTGCTTACAGGATGTACAAGCTGTCAGCCCAGTACAAGGTATTTTTTCAACTGCGACTTGAAAAAAGAAATAGAATCTATTGTTTTAAGATAAATTAGTAGTTTATTCCATAGCCTAGGACCAGCTGATTACTGTAAGTCGGAAGATCCATTCTACGACGCAGTAAACATCAAATTTGTCAAGCCGACGCAAGTGCCCGAACCGGGGCAGCGATGGTCCACGTCAACCGATTGGTAAGAACAAGCTGGGTGTCTTGATGAAACGGATGGCCGAAGAAACTCAGCTTAGTACATCGAGGAAGCTCACGAATACAAGCGCCAGGAAGCACTTCATGCAGAAATTGACCGACAATAATGTACCCCAACACACATAATGCAGATGTCCGGTCACCGTAATATTCAGTCTGTCAACTCATACAGCAGGATCAATAAAAGTCAGCACCGCAATATTTCTAGTATCCTCAGTTCCACATCCGAAATAAACGCATTACCTTCTCAATCTGCACCAGCACCCACATCTTTCCATAGCAATATTAATTCTGAGATCACTTCATCTATGTCACAACAAAACCAGTGCACATCTCGTGTTATGTCAAATGTTACACACTCAAGTGAAATGGCGCCAATATTCGATGGACCGATTTCAGAAGGGTATTCAACGTCAATGTCTATTACCACAAATCACCAGTACTTCCCAAGCGTCGACGAATTCATGTTATTGAATCTTCACAGTCTTCTGATGAGAACTAGAATTGTAAACTGTTTACTTATCCCAACTGTTGAGTACCGGTACGACATTGAACTGTTAAACAACACGTGAAGTTGAACCGTCTCTGTGAGAGCGCGTGATCACCATGGCCACCGTCTATTTTTGGAAAGTCAGCTGTTTAAAAGTTCGTTGATTTTTCTCCTGTACATGTGACTCAATCAACAGGTCTTATATAATTGTTATAAATTTTTGACACAACACATAGGTTAATAATGCATTATTATAGTACCGTCACGTTCGGAATAAAGAGCAAGATTTGTTGAGTACTTTCTTTGACCTGTTCTCTTTTCCCCCTCCGCACTCAGCTAGCCGAATGTCGTGACCTAAACTTTATTTGTATTAATAAGCACAACTTCTATTCGGTTGCAAACAAACTTTCTGCATAAAAGTGCACGTTTCCTTCGAAAATGCTGTGAAATGATATATGCGATAAATAGAATATTCACCTCGTGGCTTTATAATATCAAATTTATTAAACTCGAGTAGTAATTTTTATTTTTTCCTCGCCAGAGGCTCGGAAAAAATAAAAATTACTACTCTCGTTTAATAAATTTGATATAATAAAGCCACTCGGTGGATATCCTCTAAATATGAACTGATTTATACCCAGGGTTTTACAGATATCTGAAAAACTGCTTATATATGCAAAATGCTACAGTGATATAGGCATATACTCTAGTTAGGGAATATCACTTTACCTAGTTTGAGGTATTATACCCTAAATGAGTTGTAATACCCTGATTGATGTACCTGTTGTTGTGACGTAGTTAGCCATCATAGCTGGGAATACATATTTTGAAATCAATTTGTAATTTAGGCATCTGGATGAAATAAGTTGGACTTTGACATATTGGGGTCATTAAGCAGAAAAATGAAATAAAAATTGAGGGTCACCATATTAGGTAAGGCCATGGATGACCATCCTCATGGGGTACACCTTATCTCGGATTAAAACAGAAATGATAGGGAAATGCAGAAAAATAAGATAAAACTGAACATGGATTTTATAATCAAAATTTCAGATGACAAGTAAATTACACTGTTTCATCTGAAGGCAAATTAAAAAATGAGGATCACCGATTTTATTGCGTTCTAATGAAATTTTGGACACTTTCTTATCTATTCCCAGGTTATTTCTATTAACTGAGTCATATTCAAATACAACTTTGCATATTAAACAATAAACATCTACTTCCAGTGTTCCAACGACTGAATTAATGATGCGAATTGAATGTTTACTTTGCTGTAGCAAAGTATTTTTTTCTCGCCAGAGGCTCGGAAAAAATAAAAATTACTACTCTCGTTTAATAAATTTGATATTATAAAGCCCCTCGGTGGATATCCTCTAAATATGAACTGATTTATACCCAGGGTTTTACAGATATCTGAATTACTGCTTATATATGCAAAATGCTACAGTGATATAGGCCTATACTCTAGTTAGGGAATATCACTTTACCTAGTTTGAGGTATTATACCCTAAATGAGTTGTAATACCCTGATTGATGTACCTGTTGTTGTGACGTAGTTAGCCATCATAGCTGGGAATACATATTTTGAAATCAATTTGTAATTTAGGCATCTGGATGAAATAAGTTGGACTTTGACATATTGGGGTCATTAGGCAGAAAAATGAAATAAAAATTGGGGGTCACCATATTAGGTAAGGCCATGGATGACCATCCTCATGGGGTACACCTTATCTCGGATTAAAACAGAAATGATAGGGAAATGCAGAAAAATAAGATAAAACTGAACATGGATTTTATAATCAAAATTTCAGATGACAAGTAAATTACACTGTTTCATCTGAAGGCAAATTAAAAAATGAGGATCACCGATTTTATTGCGTTCTAATGAAATTTTGGACACTTTCTTATCTATTCCCAGGTTATTTCTATTAATTGAGTCATATTCAAATACAACTTTGCATATTAAACAATGAACATCTATTTCCAGTGTTCCAACGACTGAATTAATTATGCGAATTGAATGTTTCCCCATATGTCATTTCCACATTAAATGCTGGCCGATATATCTATGAAACCATATACTAAACCTTTCAAATAAAATGCATGTACTAAACCTTTCAGATAAAAAGTGGAATTAACATTCGAGTTGTTATAGTCTGTTTCTCCCCTGTAGGTTGCTAAAAATGCAAATCTAAAACATATTTCATTTGTGACATGTATATATTCACACAGGTTCAGCCAAAACGTCATTATTTTTGTTGTTGTAAACACATGTATCCATATTTGTAGGGAGAGGGGTGAATAAGTCGATTATAGAACTTGACCCCAATCCCATGTACTACAATTTGTACAATAAATAAGTTTAAACAAAACATTCGAGTTTTTCTTTAACCCTACCGGGCCTTGGCTGGGGGGGGGGGCGTAATGCCTCCTACCAATCCTTCTATCCTATCTCTGGAACGACAAAAACATAAGAGCTGACACTCCATGTAGCGGCCTAACAGCATTTTACCTTAAATTGTGTATGGTCCATGGGAGACTACTCTTACAGCTACTTGGTAATATTTTGTACGTGATCATGTGACTCAACTAATGGCTGCCTCCATGTAAGGCAGGTTGGTTCACCATGTGTGAGATAGATAGAGGTCATAACATACGGTACGTTGTTTTTCTATCATGTATTTGGTTGTGTATACTTTCATGAACAACTAAGCTATGTGTAGAATTTTGTTTTGGTAGATATCTAAGCTAAAATAATGTTATTTGCTCAACGTAAACTGGTAATGCAATTTCATGTTGTTGTTGTTTCACATGTATCTGCTCTTTACGTGTTCAAATCATTTCGTACACTTGTGACCGAAATGTAACTTCTTTTTTCTTTCATTTTTCTTGCAGTCAATAATTCAAAGCTCTGTATACCTAAAAATATCGCTGTCACAAATTCAGAAACTCCCGAGTTATTTGTGTGGTTGTGATAATAAACAGAACAGAACTGCGATTCATTGGCGAGTTAGACTTTCTATTTCCGACGCCTATATTCATTGACGTATGACCTATACGGATAAGAGGTGAATTACAAAGAGGTGAATTTACACAGAGGTTATTTCATCGAAGATGGCTGAACCAATAGACAGTCAAAATCCTACTGTTCACAGTGACACTGAAATAGGTGAACAGTCAGGTGCCCGTAGAAAAACACCCACAGAAAAATGGTTACAGTACACGATCGACATCAAACTCAAAGCATTGAGATCGGTCTATAAAAGACAGAAAACAAAATCAGAGCGTGTTGCCTGCAAAGTCCTGGGTTTCTTACCTTATCCCCAACGATGTTCACCACTCTATTGGACATTTAGGCAAAAACAGTATACTTACCATCGTACGCCAGAAATATTGGATTCTGCGAGCGGGTAGCTCCATCAAAAGCTTGGTCTCCAAATGTGTGGTCTGCAGGAAGTATCAGGCCAAAGCACAACAACAGAAGATGGCAGACTTGCCTACCGATAGACTTACCCCTGATGAAGCTCCATTTACTCGGGTAGGTGTTGACTATTTCGGACCATTCCAGGTGAAACGTGGACGCTGCACTGTCAAGAGGTATGGTGTTGTGTTCACGTGTCTTAATAGCCGAGCTGTTCATTTAGAGATGGCTAATTCTCTCACTACTGATTCCTGTATTAATGCTCTTCGGAGATTTATAGCCAGGAGAGGCGTTGTTAAGGTTATGTGGTCTGACAACGGAACCAACCTCGTGGGTTGCGAACAAGAAATCCGATCAGCTCTTATGGAATGGAACCAATCTAGGATTCATAACGAGCTCCTTCAGAAGAACATCAGATGGGAGTTTAACCCACCCGCTGGTTCTCACCATGGTGGTGTTTGGGAACGTATGATACGTTCAGTAAGAAAGATATTGTATTCACTCATGAAGCAGCAAGTCATTCGGCTGGATGACGAGCTTTTGTCAACACTGTTCTGTGAAGTTGAGTCAATCTTAAACTCCAGACCTCTCACAGAAATGCCGGTTGACCCGAGTGATCTTCAACCCCTCACACCAAATCACCTGATTTTGCTACATTCTACTCAACAGCTACCTCCTGGTCTGTTCGACAGACAGGACACCTACGCTAGAAGACGTTGGCGACAAGTTCAGTATCTTGCCAACGTATTTTGGACAAGATGGCTTCACGAGTTCATCCCACTTCTGCAAGCAAGGCAGAAATGGTTATCCCCGAACCAAAATCTTGTAGTTGACGATGTTGTCTTGATAGCAGACAACACTCCCAGAAATACTTGGTCACTTGGTAGGGTAGGACAAAAAGGGCCTAGTAAGAATAGTAGACGTTCAGACAAAGTCTGGAATATTAAGACGACCTGTTGACAAGTTATGTCTCATTTCTCATGCTGTTGCGTAAAATGCTATGTTCTTGGTTAGGCCTTATCAGTATTAATAGAATTGATTCGAGGTTTCTCATCAATTAGGGGCCGGTATGTAGCGGCCTAACAGAATTTTACCTTAAATTGTGTATGGTCCATGGGAGACTACTCTTACAGCTACTTGGTAATATTTTGTACGTGATCATGTGACTCAACTAATGGCTGCCTCCATGTAAGGCAGGTTGGTTCACCATGTGTGAGATAGATAGAGGTCATAACATACGGTACGTTGTTTTTCTATCATGTATTTGGTTGTGTATACTTTCATGAACAACTAAGCTATGTGTAGAATTTTGTTTTGGTAGATATCTAAGCTAAAATAATGTTATTTGCTCAACGTAAACTGGTAATGCAATTTCATGTTGTTGTTGTTTCACATGTATCTGCTCTTTACGTGTTCAAATCATTTCGTACACTTGTGACCGAAATGTAACTTCTTTTTTCTTTCATTTTTCTTGCAGTCAATAATTCAAAGCTATGTATACCTAAAAATATCGCTGTCACAAATTCAGAAACTTCCGAGTTATTTGTGTGGTTGTGATAATAAACAGAACAGAACTGCGATTCATTGGCGAGTTAGACTTTCTATTTCCGACGCCTATACTCCATGACTTTGTAGTTTATCGTATTGGGGTAATTTGAGCCTATATTTGCATCATCCCCGAGCACACGATCATGAAAATGGCGACCATGTGGTGTAACAGAAAAGTTATGTTTTCGTCATTTTTCTTTAAAATTGCTGCCTTTCTGCGAGAAGTGAACAAAAATTATTTTATTCCACAGCAAAGTATTATTTACCAAAGTATGTTGTAGTTTTCAGAAGAAAACACAAAATTAAAGATTCCGAAACATCTGACCGAAAAATCGACCAAACAAATGTTGTCATCATGGCGACTGTCTTGGATTTCTAGTAGAGATTGACCCAAGGGCATATTGTGGTAAGTTTCAGCCCCCTAGCTCAAGGGGTAAGAAAAATATCTGGCCAAGTCCCAAATCGCCCAGTCCAGATCGAGTTAAGGGATTAGTACAGATGTCCCGCGTTCTACCGTCTTCAGTTCTGTGTCGAAATGGAACCTCTAATCTTTCTTCCAACACGCGCTAAATGTCGACTCATCGCCAGTGTTTGGTGTTCCAATTTTAGCCGTGATTGGATTGTCACTTGGAACGATTGGTGAGCCATCCTCATCCTGACCGTAGGGAATAAGCGCTAATCTGGAAGATAAACGCTAACATTCTGGAATTTCTCGGCCCAGGGAGCTCTGGACTGTTTCAATCAGAAAAGCAAATATAACCACGTATTATTCTTCCTTGAATGAATTCAAATCATCGATGACGAGGACTATAAATGAGCTCGGACAATAATCCAACGACGTGCAATAAACATCACCAATACCTCAAGGGTTCGAAGATATTATACAGCTGCGCATAGACAAGAAAAGAAAATCTCGCTTTGATAATAGAGCGGTCATTTGACTCTCCTTATACCTTGTTATATACGTGTATCTACTATAGTAGTTCCATTAGGCCCAGATATCGATCTATGACCTTTGTTGAACGACCATGTACAACGAAAACACCAGACCTTACATGAAGGTGGATTAACCAGGCTCGGAATTTACTCTTTTTTTTGTCAAGAGTGGTCGAAAATCAGGAAGGACGCCTCTCCCCCCTCTCCCTTTCCCCACCCACCAACATGGGACGGAAGAATGGGGTTGGGGTGAAAGAGGGGAGCGGCAAAGAGCAAATACGTCGAATTGGATCGGACAGATAAAAGTCACCATTTGTCATGACAAAAGCGCTTTCAACGGTTCCTTGGTCACTCATTCCACATCGGCACCAACCATTTTATAATAATTGGAAACGTGTCATTTTTGCCATTCACATTGTTCGTTCACTTATGTAATTCCTCTTGGCAAAATTTTTCATCCATTTATTGCTATTTAAAATTTGACTTCGGTTAATGCGTCCTGTGGAAATAATAAAAACAAACGCCATGACATTCTTGTTCTGTGAAACTCCAATTTAGAAGACACACAGGAAAATGAACCATCTACGTGTATTTCTCCCTAGACTCCCAGCATAACAAACCGAATAATCATGAAAATAACCAATTATCCAGGTTCAGACGCTTAGCTTGTTTAGGGTCGCTGTGTTCGAACCTTTGCAAAATATTAACCCTACCAGGTCGGAGGGAGGGGGGGGTACCAAACTTTCTCCCCTATCTCCGGAACGATAAAAATATGAAAGCTGACATTTGCGACATTTTAGTTTATCATATTTGGGTCATTTTTTAGTCTATTTGCATATAACTCTCCGACTAGCGGATCATGCGTAAATTCAGATGGCGAGCATGTGGGGTACCAAAAAACTTTTCTTCAAAATTCCTGCTTTTCTTTCAGGGGGATCCCAAAAAGCCCAGACCAGATAGGGTTAATGAAGAATGTACTCCGTTAAGAGAACATTAATAGTATCTGTGACCTTGATGTAAGGTGCTCATCAGGCATTATTCCAATATCAAGCAAAACAAGAGGGATATTTTTCAAGTAAATCCTGTAGAAGACTCATGATGATGCTCAGTATTGCGTTTGCGTGGGGATGTTTTTCATTGCGCCATTCCATGTTTGCTTTTTGAAGTTTAAAGAATTCCGTTGATGTTTCATTCAGCATGTTCAATTGCATTGGCATTCTCGTGCTGTTTGAGGAGCGATCATATTTCTAGGCGGTTAAGATATTTAATGAGTTTATATATTTCTTGCTCTATGGGGCATTGCAAGTGTGTCAATCCATGTGGGGATCGTCTTTATTCTCACCATGGTCCATCACACGATGATTACATTAAGGCATAGCTGACTCTTCAAAGTTTGCACACTTGAACTTTTTGCTTCATGGTCAATGCGTTTACAAAAAATAATCAAATTAATCAAAAAAACAATTAGATAACTTTTTTTACGAGAGAAGTTTGTCAAGCAAGTTCTGGTAGTTAACCACCCAACAGCACTTACAGAACTGTGGGAGAGTCCAGTTTTCCGGAAATTAAAGATTTCCGGTGATTTACTCAGAGGCGAAACCGAGGGTTATTCAGTAATTCCACAGAGGACGCTCGAAGATGGATGACCTTATCAGGGTGTGAACTGGAATTAATAATTAGACAAACTGATACAATTTCCTGAGCTGTCTACTTCCGAGGTCAAGAGCTGTTCCGGTTACTTTCGGGAAGCACGCCTTCACACGCTTCCTCTGCTCGTTCCCCATTGACATCCATTCGTAACTTCCCAGCGGAAATCTACGAAAGGAATCGATTCACACTCGGAGAGCTCGCAGCAAGAATTTCGTTTTGCTCACACGGATCCATGAGTTATCATGAAAATCACAAAAAAATGTCTAATTTGGGTCAGGGGGAACTGCTCCTTTATTTAAACTGATGGTCATCAATGTGGCGAATTAGGACTCTGTATGTTATCATAGACATCACCACAGTACTGTCGGCAATATAGAGTCCATGTCCTTCAATGAATATACCCGAGATGTTGCTAATTGCAGCCATTCCAAGCCGTGCTCCAGATAGACCTCTCAAATTCGATCGCTAATAAGGGGTGATTTATGTTATAAGCGTGACCTGGCTCGACCATTCTACCTCACCGACCCATTCATTGACTTGTTACTAGTGTTATTTTCATTTCAATAACTGCGGATCCAGCTATCAATCGTGAAGGCAGCTGTACTGTTTATTTTCTGAATCTATACGTCGACTCCTTTAAATGAAGCTTCACCCATTTGTATATATTCGAATAACACAAACATTGCGATATCATGCAATGGTGGTAGGAGAATGAAGGTTTAGGGAATCTGTATGGTTGGCTTGATTTACTACCAAGTTTCGTCAGAGGCCAATGAAAATACCGGATATATTTTTGAAATTTTGAATCGACAGATGCAGGTACTTTAAAACTGGAAGATAACCCGTGATGCACTATTTTTTTTCTTATATTTTCATCTCCATTACTGGCAAAACAGTTAAACATCTCCATTACTGGCAAAACAGTTTAACATCATCATTACTGGCAAAACAGTTTAACATTTCCATTACTGACAAAACAGTTTAACATCTCCATTACTGGCAAACAGTTTAACATCTCCATTACTGGCAAAACAGTTTAACATCTCCATTACTGGCAAAACAGTTTAACATCTCCATTACTGGCAAACAGTTTAACATCTCCATTACTGACAAAACAGTTAAACATCTCCATTACTGGCAAAACAGTTTAACATCTCCATTACTGGCAAAACAGTTTAACATCTCCATTACTAGCAAAACAGTTACAAACATATCCATTACTGGCAAAACAGTTTAACATCTCCATTACTGGCAAAACAGTTTAATCTCGCACCTATAGTAAACTAGTGTGAACTCAAACTCTACAATCCCCCAGCACAATCAGATGTATACTTGTTTTTGTATGAGGAAATATGACAGACAATAAAGGTGTATGTACATATACAGTCTTACGTATAATTTTGAGCAGGAATATCGCTCAGGTATATCCTCATCGGGAGAAAACGATGAACGAAGATCACAGATTTATAGCATAGATTTCAGTAGAATTTTCCAAAATGTTTGCCTCGCCTCTATGCGATTTGAGGTGGAAGAGTAAATACTCCGTTGACGTTTACATAATTGTCAATCACAGTCCAATATTTCTTATCTATATATTTCTCAATGTCTCCCTATTGGTGTGAAAGGTTCTTATAATCCGTAAAGATCGATGATTGCGGACATTATGCTTCGCTCTGAGTAAGCCTGCGTAGGTGGCAAAATCAACATTGCTCATACTTGCATCTATTTGAGATAGAGATGTGTTTTGATTTCTCACTAAAGGGGGTAAGAAATAGTCAAGAATTCACCCCAATGGCGCTACATTGAGAAATAATCGACTGGTCAGGGATTTTAATGTCCTGTACTTGGCAGTATCGGATTAATAAGATCCATGGTTATCCGTATGGATTCCATTTTATGTCTTAAAGAAATCTTAGGAAACCTAATATTCAGCCTGCGTTATAGCCGAAATGATCTCACGGACACCGGGTCATTACCGAATAATATGGCGTTTCTAAGAAAGACGATAGCGTTATCATAATAGTTTGTTCACGCGAGAACGAGAGAATACGAGGCCGATAACGCGAGAATGCGAGAAAACGGTCACTTCGTGGTCACTTCGTGGCCGCTATCGTCTTCCATAGGTTTCTGTATATCAACCAAGCTTTTATTTTAGCAGTTTGAGTGGAGACCTCTGACTGGTGTGGCCATATGACCCCTTTTACTTTTGTAAAAGGAAAATAATCATGTTCGGTAAATATACTCCTCTTCCTGTGCTTTTCTTCAGGAAATATAAAACTGGTCCTTTGATACATGAAGCCTGTCTTACGGGTGTTGGATTCGGCGACTCAATTCCCGTATATATAGGCTTACTTACACGCTGGATTGCGCAAATGTTCTAAGTTGTATGGCATAACCAGATTAGCATATACATGACTGATGCCATGTGTTTCATTTTACGGAATTCCGGACAGATGCCTTCACGAGCTTCAGAGTGCTATACTGATAGGGAACAAGGTAGAATTTCGACCGACCAAAAATAGTCGCTGTTCATAAGCAGTTGATCATTCGGTAGTCATGGTCTAAGCTCATTAGCGTGAATATCTTCATGCATTATCTTCGGTCAGATCGTCGCTGATGAAAATGGGGCTACCTTTAGAAACAGCCATTAAAGAACTTCCGGCGCAAAAATATACTTTTTTTTTTATAATTTATTTATTCCCAAATATAATGTATAAGCCACTTTTACATAGTTTAAAAGCAAAGCAAAGAAAAAAAAAAAAAAAAAAAAAAAAAAAACTTACAAAAAAAAAAAAAAACTTACATGACAATACGCACATACATATAGAAAAAAATACAGAACAGGGAAACAAAACCGACTACTTCTTGAACTCAGTTACATGTAGCATTTCAGGCATTTTCTAGGAATAGAAACTTATCCCACTTTTTATAAAATTGATACAAAGATTTATTATTTAATGCAATTTGTTTTTCTATTCGACAGGTTTGGCGGAATATTGAAAAAACAGCAGTAATATCTGGCACTTGATTTGTAAAACTGCATCTATAGATATAATGTTTAGCAGACAGAATGAATTGATTAATGATAATAGGCGCATCTAATATGCCAAATATAATATTCTTTGTAGATAGCACAAATTGATAATCAAAGGATATTAACCAATCAGAGACTGCTCTCCAGAATTTAGTACAATACGAACATTCCACTAACAAGTGTACAATACTTTCAGTTTCTGTAGAACAAAAATGTTCCATAAACATATAATTCCACCTTTCTTCCCACACATGTTTTTGATTTTCTTCTACTGGTTTTCTGAAAGTATTGTATAACTTTTTACATCCTTTTGGTGGGACAAGGAGATTAGATATTATTCCTGGGAAAATTGGTCCAATTTTTACTTGCTCTGTCACCATTCTTTAATCGTTTCTTGCAGAAATTATGTTTCAGCCAAAATGTAGCCGGAACTACTTTTATGGCAGCCGGAAGTTCAACGCCGGAACTCTTTACGTCAATCATAGGTAAGGGTGAAGTACAATCACACGTTAAACGCTTCTAAACCTAATGGTTAAGGTATAACGAACGTCTTTGGACGGTGATGGATCTTACGACACAGTTTTGAAGCTAACCGACATGAAGCAGCTCCTGTTCGCTGACATTTGTCTTTCCCAAGAAATGCGTGATCTACCATATTTACCATAATAAAGAAAAATTACTCCAAAACACATCTATATGTACCGCTTGGTGAATATGCTTGGTCTTTTTACTTGAATACTGTTTTATTTTCAGCAATATTTGTCATGACTGGATAATCAATTTTTATTTCTGTATCACCAATACTGGATAGAGATGAAATACTTAAGAGATTTATTTTCTTATTTGTTAAATCAAATTATGTCAATCTTCAAGGATCTGCATTGTTTAGACTGTTTTTTTTTTACACTGTATGTACAGAATCGTCTGTTTTATGTTGTTTTTGACTTTTGTCTACCAATTAATCAGACAAGATATCTCTTACGGTGAGATGAAGTGAAATGTCTAAATACCTTCTCCTTTCACATGTATCTTTATAAATAAAGGTGTCGTGGGAATAGGGACAATAGTAGGTTCAGCAGTGTTCAACATCCTATTTGTTATAGCTATCTGTGGAATTCTAACAGGCCATGTGTGTTATTGTTTCACACATAGATTTTCATTTAAATCCGTTCACAGACGATGCATTTTAGTGTTTCTGTCCAACTGCTGTTGCACTGACAATCGAAGAGAACCAATAAGCTATGTTAAGGGATATACGTGATCATACCAATTAACTCAGATCGGTAATTTGTATCCCATCACAAGATCCCGAATTGGGTTGTTCCATTATATGGCTCGAGACAGTAGCGGCTTTGAATATTTAATTCCGGACAAAATTACTGCTGCGTTCCAGTCCCATACACCATTTGACCCAGTATATACGCAGAACACTAAATCATTGATTTGGTTAATAGAACTTTACCACATACTTGTTATCTGTGTAATTCAGCAGCCAATGGGTGAACATTGCGCTAGATGTCCCACAATAGGTTTTTATTGATTTGGCATCTACGGACCATGCAAATAGTGAAATCAGACTGACACCCATGAGCATTTTGATAAACACATTTTTCCCATGGCAACCACAGTACAAAATAACTCAAATCAAAATCATTTTATCAATATCCGAATAATTTTATTATCCTGGATCCTAGAGAGATCAAACTGGCCACACTGTATCTCCAAGTCAAGCTCTGCACGGGAATTTAAAAATATCCAATATGGTCGCTCGTGTGACTTGGTCAGGAAAATATTTTTTTTTGCCTATTTCAATTATGCAGTTTTTTACGCATTAACTGTCATATAAATTACAAAATAGTCAAGTGGCAGTTTTTTACGCATTAACTGTCAAATAAATTACAAAATAGTTAAGTGATATGAAATAAAATAGTCCTTGACATGTTTAAAGGTTTTATTTTGCTTTATTCATCAAAATGTGGTCCATTTCTTTCTAGTATCGAATTAGGGTCCATGTAGACCCTAGTATCCTGACAGACACAGTTTTGTTAAGTTTATTTCACTTGCAGGTTCAAATCAATTCATGTTTCTGTTACAAACACAAACAGGCCATATGTGTAACCTCTGATATTTCCTCTTACAAACAGATTTGTGCAGTTTAATGATCGACTTGGCAACGAACCGATTAGTCAAACTTCTCGATGGGTCCAAAAGCATGGTCCATAAAGGGTAACAAAATTATAGAATCTGCTCCTTTAACGATCTCCTCTCTGGTGAGAGCTTACATGTTTTAAGCAGCTTATCACGTTGTGGTCATTTTGAGTATATTCGGGTAAACCTCAGAGCGGACCATAATGTCTAAAGGCAGTATGTTGTGACAAAAATGGTATCTTGAACATTTTTCCTGCTAGATTTTCTTCCTTTTAGCGTAAACATGCCCCAACGTATTTTACTTCATATCATAAAATTATTTCCAATTTATTGCACATTTATACGGAGAAAATTGCATAAATAAAAAAAATCGAAAAATCCTCCAAGAAATAGTGACGTCTGTTAGAGCGGCCATCTTGAATAGTTTCTACATATAAAGGTCAAGCTTGACTCCGAGATATCGAGTGGCAAGTTTGTTAACGAAAATATCTAGGTATTGATGAAATTATTCACATGCCCAGAATACCAGTTATTTTGTCATGTGTTTGCCAAAGTCAAAAATGTTTTATGAAAATGCTCAAGAAAGCCAGTTGGACATCATTAGTTTTCTATGTACATGGTATGTAGATACGAAATCAGCAAAAACCCATTGTGAGACCTTTACTGCAAGGTTTGGCCAAAAATCCCCATTTGGCTGCCGGACTAATGCACCATGAACATTCAACATTTTCCAATTTGCAGCATATAATCAATAACAATGGTTGACTTTGAAATGACTACACCAAATTCAGTCCGCTCAAACGTGCGTGTGAAAGAAGAAAGCAGAATGATATTGCAAAACGGCACTAATCGTACTGCATCGCTGAAGTCAGAGGTTTGACTGAGTTCCCAGCATGTTTTTTTCTGCGATGACATAAAATGGATAACCGCTATAGTCCATCTGAACACATATAGCGCCGTGTGTGTTTATAGCTGCACGGACATAGAGTCTGACCTAGGACTTGTGTGTCGGGCTTTCAAACTACTAACAGCTAAAATAACAGCATGGCCGAGATACGAAAATCTCAACAAAACAGCCCGACGTACCTGTGGCATGGGGCCATGTGTCTTCTTGCAGTCAGATGTTCCCACATACGTTGCAATGAAACTTGCAGTTTTGGACCTGGAAATAAAATTGGAGACTTTACTGCTGACTATGGAAGATCTGACACAAACTTATGCACAATCCCAGTTTCCTTACTAATTGAGTCATATTATGGCGCTTCTTTTGGAAGTATATGCGTTCATCTCGCCCGAAGGGTAGAAAACCATATAATGCAGATCTATAATTTCCAATCCAACGTCTATTCGCCGTTAATAATTTATACCAAAGGCAAAAACATAACATTCTAAAAATAATCTCAGAAAATTAATTTTTGGCCCAAGGATACAAAAGTAATTGAGAGCTTCTCAGTATCTATAAAGAAATATTTTATTGACACTGAACGTCCACAAACTGGACCCATTCTCCAGCTTCGCCTCCGGTCCAAGAGTAATATTGTCCTGATACCAATTATATATTGTTTTGGAATGATATTAGTGTCCTTCAATAACAAACGTGCGTTGTTCTCATGCCATCAGGGTTTGTTTCTTTTGATTATACAACTAAGCGAATTAAAATCACATCGACGGCTTCTGAAGCCTGAATGGCTTCGTCTCTAACAGCTTTTGATACTTTTGGTACATGACAAAGCAATTCAGACCGGCCTACCTTCCGCAATTCAGCAGTGAGGCGGTTGTGACACCTCTCCAATATTGGAACTTGTGAAGTTTTACACCTTCCTGTAGGATGCGTGTAATCAAATTCATATCAGAGCATTGCTATCCAGCAATTGGAATTCTTTGGGCATCTCCTGTTGGGCTGAGGCGGGAATATCTCCCCACCAATTCGGGTGGGGAACAATAAAATATACATGTGCCGTTGATAACACTCAGTTTTTGAGATCGGGAAAACAGTGAAACTCTTCAAATGTGAAGTGACAATAGCAGTCTCACGTGACCCATTTTTGGGCAGACTGCCTAGGAAGAGACAAGAAACTTTCCCGTTGTTCATTATTTCCAAACTAGTGTGCTGAGTTAAGTATATGAACGAAGAGAAATGCACACTGTAATTTTTTACTGTAAATGTGCAGTAATTTACTGCTTTCTTTCACAGTAACTTACTGCAAAACATAATTACAGTATAATACTGTAATACAGGCAATAGTTTACTGTATTACATTGTATACAGTAAGTTACTGCGTATATTTTTTTAAATACAGTATTTATTGGCATGAATATAAAATACAGTACACTTAACACATTTACTGCAAAATTGGCATAACGTATTGCTTTATTTTACTTTACTGCAGAATAAAATTTACAGCATACAGAACAATATTTTATTCGAAGAAAATTAAAGTAATTCGCCGTACTGTTTCATATACAGCAAGTTCATGTATCTTTAAAAGAAATACATTTTGTATTGCTTTGATTGTGAAATATTGTGAAATATAAGTACAGAATATACTAATGCAAATTAAGTGTTCATCAATTCATTATTCTTTGACTGTTTCTGGGGTAAGGATGCATGATCA